>MU108186.1:0-31880 GCA_012274485.2 Sinapis alba
GTCTCTACGCGACGTCAATGGCTAACAAGTGTAGGAACTGCGATTTCGGAGGAGAAACAGGGGTTGTTGCTAGGGCTAATGGGAGTGTTCACGAGGAGGAGGAAGAAGGGGAAGAAGAAGTAAGAGAGAAATCTATTAATGATGATGAAGAGGAGGATGATGGTTTTGATCCGTTTGCTGGTTTGTTTGATGATGAGCAAAAGAGTGTTCTTGAAATCAAGGAGAGACTTGAAGATCCTGATCTGGTCAGCTTCTCTCTCTCTCTTGAATCTCTAGATTGATTCTCTTGTGTTCGGTTTCAGTTTTAAAAACTGAAGTGTTTGGTTTGTTTGTTGTTTCAGTCTGAAGAAGCTTTGGTAGAGCTGCTTCAGAATCTGGATGATATGGAGATAACATTCCAAGCTCTCCAGGTAGAGATGACTTGAATCAAACTCGAGCAACAACAAACACTCTTGCTTCTTCTTCAGTTGTTCATAGTGTATCATCATGTTTGGTCACTTTAGGAAACTGATATTGGGAGGCATGTGAATAAAGTTCGGAAGCATCCATCAAATGATGTTCGGAGATTAGCTAAGCAGCTTGTCAAGTTACGATCATATTCAGAAGAACTTTCTCTCCTCAAATTCAGTAAGAACCACTAACTCACTTCTGTATTGTGTCTGCAGAAAATGGAAGGAAACAGTAGACGAATGGGTCAAACTTAACCCGCCTGGTGATCTTGAACCTCCTCCGAGCTTGATAGGTAAAAAGAATCTCAGCATCATTCTTATCATTCCCTAGAAAGAACTCACAGAACAATCAATCTCTCTCTTCATTGTAGCTGATGAGGACTCACCGCAGCAGAGAGCTATTCATAATGGTAATCGCCAACAGGTAACTCAAAACCAAGACACTTTTTCGTTTGGTGGTTAGTCATTGAGCTTCATTTTTATCCTTTTTCCCTGTGCCACAGGTTCCTGATTTTGGATATTCACCGGTTCCTCATACTCAGAGTAAGTTGTTGAACTTTTACGTTCAGATCTTTATACATTTTGTAATCCATAAAGCTTATTATTCCTTTTTCACAGATGGGTATTCAGGTTCAAGCAGGAACAGTAACATTACCGAGCCAGAGAGAAAGCCAAGACCTGTTGCTCCTCCTCCTAGAAGAGAGTCTCCTTCTCCAGCTAAACCTTCTCGTCCTTCTCCTTCTCAACAACCCATTCAGGTACAACATTGTCAAACTGTATTCTATTCTATAGTATCTGTGTTCAAAGTGTCTAGTGTTATTATGTCAATGGTCATGAATTTGATATGGGAGTTACAGAGGGAGAAGGAGCACAAAGAAATTGATTTTGACTCAGCTCGGAAAAGACTGCAACAAAATTACCGACAAGCTGAGAATGGTTTTAAAACTCTACTGTTTTTAGTTTCAGATTTTCTACTCAATTTGGAAAGTTTTCATGACTCTTTTTATGTGTTTGAGTGCAGCTAAAAAGCAAAGGACTATACAGGTGATGGACATTCATGAGATACCTAAACCTAAGAAAGGTGGATTTTTTCCAAGAAGAGGCGGCAGTTCTCAAGGAGGTAGTAGACACTGGTAAATTGAGTGGATGAGAAAACAGAGAACAGAGCTCTGTTTTTGAGACACAAGAAGAAGACAGTGAAATCTAAAAATGTTTCTAGACTTTGGGTACACTTGTTTTCCATTTTGTTGTTACTATATTTAAAAAAAAAAAATCTGTTTAACAACATAATTTTCTTGGATTTTATGAATAATAGATTTCCAAAATCAAGTTTAAGATATTTTATTTCTGAATTTTACACAATGATATGCTTGTGTCTAGTTCTTTAGAAAATTAAATGATTTTTTTAGGAATTGTTTCTTTTGTTTAGTTCCAGATTATATCTAAAGATTTGACCTTTTTTAATGTTATGTCTTTGTGCAGATTCACGGGTTGCTGCAAATTTTTAATCAATTAACGTCGATGTAAATTCATTTTCTTATTAATGGGCTAATGAGCTTATCTTTTACTTTTAATATTGAGGAAAAATCGTATAGGTTAATCAATCGATATAAGAAACAAACGAATATTTCTTTTTTGACTTTATGCTATCCTTTGAGACTCGCATAATGAATGAGAAACATTTTTTATTATTTATTGACCGAATCACTGTGGGTACGCATGGACCAGTTTCACTTAATTATTGTTTTATTCGGAGAATCAACAATAATTAATATTGGCATACTTTAAGCGAATAAGACAAAATTGCGCTAAAAAATTAGATAATTTCCTTAGTTAATCAATTTTGAAGTACTTTTATTGATGTTTTTCTTTACTTAAGTGTCCATTGAGATGAGTCAAATGGCAAATACAGTCCACCAAGCGACTCCACATGCACTCCACAATTTCATTTTAAACTTTTCTATTATCTTCTTTTTTTCTTTCTGCAAATGACATCAAAAGCAGAAATATTTTCTTACTCCATTTTTAAAGAGAGATTATAAGTAGTTAGCAAGAAAAGGTATACATTAGACAATAATCTTAATTAGTGCTTTTGACGTGTTTAACAAGAACCTATAACCAAAAACATACCATCCTGTATTTTTTTTTAAAGGGCTTTCGTACCATCCTGTATTTTACTATTTTACCTCTAAAGTATACAAACTCTATAATACCAATCTGTAAGTATAGAATAATAATAAAAGAATTATATTGATTATTTTATAAATAGGAAATAGCAGTTTCTATTATTAAAAAGAAATAAACGTCGGTTTAAAAATTTAGCTCTAAATGCTATTATTTATCTATTGAAGGCAAAACTACTCAAATATATCTTTATTTTTCTTTAAAATAAAGTTGTTATTTTATCAGAAATAAAATTCTTCTATATTTTACTCTATATTTGGATATTACTATTATATAACAATACATTGGATCAAATCTCATCTCTATTATAGCTTTTTTTAGAGAAATAAATAGTAGAATACATTAAAAATATTATAATACACTACTATTTGGTCTTTGTAATAGGATTTAGAGTCTATTTTACTTTAACTTTTTGCTATTTTTCTAAAATAATTAATACTATTTTTTTCTTTTTCTTTTATATTTAGAAGAATGAATATCAATCTCTATTTCTTACTTTATATTTACACAAATGTTATTATAAAAAAAAACATTGAACCAAACTTCATTTCTATTATAAAGATATTATACTTTAGAGAAACATACCAATATACATTATATACGGTCTAATTTATCAAGCAACTGCCAACTGCTATTAGTTAATGGAATCTTCGTGGAAACTAAACTAGTTTTCAAGTTTGAACAATATGACCTTATTATACATTAACCGGATTTAGTTTATCAGAGAGCGAATCTCAAACCGGTTTCTACGATTTAAGAAAATCTCAATTTCTGGGGAGATCGATTCTTCACTAAAAAGGTAAAAACACTCACCTCCTCAGTGGACTTGTGACTTTAACAAAAGAATGAGTTATGGTAAAACACTCTCTTCCTTATGCTCTCTCTACTAATAAAGCTCAGAGTCCACAGCAATGGAAGCCTCCACAAGACTCTGCAACTCAAGTCAAAGACGCTTGAAACTCTGTTTTAAGGCCATGTGACAAAGAACAGAGCATGCGAACTTCTTTTTTTCATCTGTTCAACCCAAAGAGAGCATCAGTAAGTTTGATACTCGTGGTTACTTGCAAATCTATTAAACTATTACAATCATGCAAAATGTCTCACTTTGATAATTCATTCATGTTTTTGATTTGTTAGTTCAATCACACTTACAAAAATTATTGAAGAGGTACTATCATAAATTTGAAGTACGAATAGACAAAACAAGTGTTGTTGTTAATTGGTGAATATAAATAGTAAAGTTAACGTTAGCGAATAGCATCTAAACGGTAAGCTTTCTGACAGAACTATCAGAACCAGCTTTAATATATAGAAGCAAAACTCCTGCAAAAAAAAACAATAAATTTAGTGGTAATTTCTTTTTTTTTGGTCAAAAAAATTTAGTGGTAATTATATGTCTATATTCATATTGTGAGAAAGTTAAAAATTCTAGTATTTATAAATTAAAGTATAGTTTTTTTTTTTTTTTGTCGACAATTAAAGTATAGTTTAAAAACTCAATAAAACAAATATTTATATCCACAAAAATTCTAGTATTTATAAATCATTAGTTTAAGTTTTTTTTTTTTTGTCAAGTCACTAAATTAAGTTTTATACTGCATAGTGTATGGTGGTGGTAGATGGGATATGCTAAAAGATTAGATAAAATAAAACCAAAAAATGTCGATTCTCCTCCCCATAAAATTCACTCTCCCAACATCAAATCTCTTCCCTTCTTTTCTTAAGCTCCACTCGATTTGCTTCCGACTGTGTGACATCTGGCAATGTCGAGTAAGCTTATCCAGCCACCGTCAACGGCAGCTTTACGAGGAGTAATCTCAAGAGGAACAAGAAACGCGAAGATGTTACTCTCTTTCAGCAACTCCAATGGCAAAACGCTGAGTTTTAGTGACAACCCATTTCGTCTCCGACCCATGTTCATCGGAAAAGTCACAGAACAGAGCTCTGCTTCCTCCCCAAATGAACAAGAAGTAATAGAAGAAGAAGATATTACAGTTTCCCAGATTAAAGAAGAACTCAACGAAGCTCTCAAAGGTGTGTTTAGATTCAATCATTTCAAAAAATCTATACTTTCTCCGGTTTGAATCATTGTGTGGTGCAAAAAGGTTAGAGTTTGATTTCAATGTTGATGATAAAGGGATCAATAGAGGGATCTTCGGAGTTAAATCGGATAAGAAAGAAGAGATCGAGCGTCTGGTGAAGCTATTAGAATGTCGGAATCCGACGCCGGAGCCGACCGGAGAGTTAGACAAGATCGGAGGTTGCTGGAAACTCATTTACAGTACAATCACTGTGTTGGGTTCCAAACGAACCAAGTTGGGTCTTCGAGACTTCGTCTCTCTCGGAGATCTTCTTCAACAGATCGACATTGCTCAGGTAATAATAATAATCAAAATCTGATTCAGACAATGTGGGCTTTGTGGCTACATCCTAATTCTCTGATGGGCTTCTATTTTGGTATTGGGCTGTTGTTGAGGTTGGCTCAGTCCAGGTTCGAGAAGTAAGACGTCGTCGTTCAGCTATTTGAGCTGTAACAGAAAGTGATCGACTGTTAGTTGGATCAGAGAAGTGACGAGGAGTGAGAGATAGATACCTTCTTCTCCGGTGATACTTCAGAGAGTGCTGAGTTACAGAGGGTGGCTAGTTGCTCGTGCTGAGTGTATCTTTGTCACTGAGCAAGATCCGTCATCCTGAAACAACAAGATTCGAAGTTAGTGATTGATAGAGTCTTGTACGAGCTTATACTGTAATCTGTTTTACATAAGCTTAGTGGATTGAAGAGCTGAGTCTCTTCCCCAGACGTAGCGAAAGCGAACTGGGTTAACAAACGTATCGTGCGTTAACATCTAAGAATCAAGATCAAAAACTCATACAAAGTCCAAATCAAACGAACACAGAGAGATCGAATCGTAACAAGTGGTATCAGAGCCACAGGCTATGTGTTCGTGACGATCATCTTCAGTCAGAAAGCAAATCCGAGAAGAAAAAGAATATCAGAGTAAGGTTCGAAACTTATCTGTTAGTTCTTGAGTGATTGAATTTGCTGGATTGCGTCTTTGGATAGATCCTGATCTTATCTTGATCGGATCTGATCAATCTGCAACAAGATCAAGATGGAACCTATTCAAGGTCGTTTTCAAGTTGATAAGTTTGATGGATCGGGTGATTTTGGAATCTGGAAACATAAGATGTTGTGTGCTCTTGAGATTCTAGGCTTAGATAATGTGCTAGAGGAAGTAGCAGTTTCAGCTGATGCAGGGGATAAATCAGAACCAAGTACTGAAGCGAAACATGATCCTAAGGTAGCGATGATGGACAAGAGAGTGCGTAGCTTAATTCAAATGAGTCTGAGTGATCAGATCATTCGGAAGGTCATGAAGGAGACATCAGCGCTTGGTATCTGGAAAGCATTAGAGAGAGACTATCAGACGAAGTCTCTTCCTAACAGGATTTATCTCAAGCAACGTTTTGCTAGTTATCGGATGGATGGAGACAAATCAATTGAACAGAATCTAGACGTGTTCTTGAAGTTGGTCAATGATTTGGAGAGTTTAGATATCAAGATCTCAGATGAAGATCAGGCTATTCAGATACTTACTGGTTTACCTCCAAAGTATGAACCATTGGTTCATACATTGAAATATGGCAGTGGGAAGGATACTCTTACAGTCAGTGAAGTAATTTCCGCAGCTTATTCGAAGGAAACTGAACTTAGAGAAAGAGGATCTCTAGGAAGGTCTAATTCAGAGGCAGAAGGTCTGTATGTTGGGGAAAGAGGAAGGTCTGACAGAAGGGAAAATAATTCATCAAGAGGAAGATCTAAGTCTAAAGGAAAGTATAGCTTCAAGTCAAAAATGAGCAAGAACAACAAGGGTTGTTTCAACTGTGGCAAAGAAGGTCATTGGAAGAGGGACTGTCCTGATTTAGGAAAACCTAAAGGTTTCAACTCTAATTCTGTGAATGTTGCAATAGCTAAGGAGCCAAAGAAGGTGTCCAAAAAGGAACCTTTGATCCTCACGGCGAGTCTTCAGAACACTAGAAANTTCAAGTCAAAAATGAGCAAGAACAACAAGGGTTGTTTCAACTGTGGCAAAGAAGGTCATTGGAAGAGGGACTGTCCTGATTTAGGAAAACCTAAAGGTTTCAACTCTAATTCTGTGAATGTTGCAATAGCTAAGGAGCCAAAGAAGGTGTCCAAAAAGGAACCTTTGATCCTCACGGCGAGTCTTCAGAACACTAGAAATGAATGGGTGTTAGACTCCGGGGCCAGCTTTCATATTACTCCAAACAAGGAGGCATTGTTTGATTTTAAGGAAGCAAGTGGTGGGAAGGTGTTAATGGGTAATAACACATTCAGTGAGATTGAAGGAGTAGGCAAGATTCGTATAAAAGGAGCTGGTGGTTCAATCGTGATCCTCACGGACGTGAAGTTTATGCCAACAATGGGCAGAAATCTAATTTCATATGGATGTCTTGAGAAGGCAGGATGCACCTATCAAGGAAGTGATTACAGAGTTAAGTTCTTCAAAGATGGTGCTCAAGTTCTGTCTGGGAAGTATACAGATGGTCTGTATTACTTAGAGGGAACTGTCCTTAAAGGTGAGATAAACACGGCAGTCTCAAAAGTAACATCTACTCAGAAGTGGCATTCTAGACTTGGGCATATAAGTCAGAAAGGTCTTGACTTACTTGTTAAAGAAGGTTACTTAGAAGCCAAAGATGTAGATGCGCTAGGATTCTGTGAGGACTGTGTGTTTGGGAAAGCTCACAAGCAAAGTTTCAAAAAGGGTAAGCACACGTCTAAAGAAATTCTCGATTATGTCCATTCAGATCTGTGGGGCTCTCCCTCGGTGGTTTCAAGTCTAGCTCAGAAGAAATATTTCATCACGTTCATCGATGATTATTCAAGAAAAGTATGGATCTATTTTCTCAAGTCTAAAGATGAGGCCTTTGACAAATTCAGAGAATGGATTGCAGAGGTTGAGACCCAAACAGGGAAGAGATTGAAGTGCTTAAGGACTGACAATGGGCTGGAATACTGTAATAGAAAGTTCGATGATTTCTGTAAAACTGCAGGAATTAAGAGGCATCGAACATGTGCTTATACACCTCAAGAAAATGGAGTTTCAGAAAGGATGAATCGCACCATTATGGAAAAGGTGAGGTGTATGTTAGCTGAGAGTGGAATGAAGGAAAGATTTTGGGCAGAAGCAGCATCTACTGCTGTCTATCTGATAAATCGTTCTCCGAGTTCAGCAATTGAGTATAAACTTCCAGAAGAGTTGTGGTCAGGCGCTAAGCCAAGTTTTAAGCATTTGAGGAGGTTCGGTTGTGCAGCCTACGTTCACACGAAGGGTACAAAGACGAGCCCCAGGGCAGTGAAAGGTTACTTTGTAGGATATCCACAAGGAACTAAGGGGTTCAGGGTATGGTTACCAGAAGAGGAAATATGCACAATAAGCAGAAATGTGATATTTCATGAAGAGGAAGTGTTTAAAGAAGTTCCTACGAAATCGAGCTTACAGGAGGTTCAGAGGGATCCCACTGTTCTAAATAAACAGGAGTCTGGTAAAGAAGATAATAGGAAACGAGTGACGTTTAATCCTATTCTGATACAGGGTCCTGCAAAAGGTCAACATGACTCAGAGGCCTCGACGTCAGGAACTTCAGAAAGCTCAGTTTCAGGTGGAGCAGTATCAAGCTCGGAAGGTGAACTGGATGTTCAGGAAGAAGAAACTGAGATGGAAGATCTAGATCACTATATTTTGGCGAGAGATAGAAAACGCAGAGAGATAAAGTTACCGTCTAAATATGATGATTTTGATGTAGTAGCTTATGCTTTATCTGCGGCAGGTGATATCGAGGTTGATGAACCAAAGTCGTATCAAGAAGCGATGAGCTCTAAAGAAAGCTTGCAGTGGGGCTTAGCGAATGATGAAGAGATGGATTCGCTCAAAAGGAATGAGACTTGGGATATTGTTAAAAGACCTGATAAGAAGAGAGTTATTGGGTGCAAGTGGGTTTACAAGAAAAAACAAGGTATTCCGGGAGTAGAAGATCCTAGGTTCAAATCAAGGTTGGTTGCAAAAGGCTATTCGCAGGTAGAGGGAGTTGACTACAACGAAGTGTTTGCACCGGTAGTGAAACATGTCTCTATAAGACTTATCTTGTCGCTGGTGGTTAAGGAGGACATGAATCTAGAACAGCTAGATGTAAAAACAGCCTTCTTAAATGGAACTTTGGAGGAAGAGATCTATATGGAGCAGCCTGAGGGATATGAAGTTAAAGGGAGAGATATGGTTTGTCTGTTGAAAAAGTCGCTTTATGGTCTCAAACAGTCACCGAGACAATGGAACAAGAGGTTTGATAGTTTCATGAAGCAACAAGGTTTCAGACAAAGTCCATATGATCAGTGCGTGTATATCAGTGGTTCCGAGGAGTCTAAGAAAATATATCTGTTGCTGTATGTGGATGATATGCTGGTAGTCTCTAAGGATATGAAGTTGATCAAAGATCTTAAAGCGAGGTTAAGTAATGAGTTTGAGATGAAGGATCTTGGAGCTGCTACGAGAATTCTAGGGATGGATATTCTCAGAGATCGGGAAGCAGGAACGTTGAAGTTATCTCAGGGAAAATACCTTGAAAAGGTACTTTCAACCTTCAATATGACTGACAGTAAAGCAGTTTCTACTCCATTGGGGTCGCAGTTCAGATTGAAAAGTTTAGGAGATAAGGAGACAGAGGTAGAAGCAAAGCTGATGTCTAATGTTCCATACGCTAGTGCAGTTGGAAGTCTAATGTACGCTATGGTGGGAACTAGACCAGATATAGCTCATGCTGTTGGAGTCGTGAGCAGATTCATGGGAAATCCAGGAAGACAACACTGGGAGGCAGTGAAATGGATTTTGAGATATATTCGTGGAACTACTGATTTTGGCCTATGGTTCACTTGTGGAAATGAGTTCAAGGTGGAGGGATATTGTGATGCCGATTACGCAACTGACAGAGATAGGAGTAGGTCAGTTACGGGCTACTTATTCCAGGTAGGGGGTAACACTATCAGTTGGAGGTCAGGGTTACAACCTATTGTAGCTTTGTCGACTACAGAGTCAGAGTATATGTCTCTAAATGAATCAGCTAAAGAAGCGTTGTGGCTTAAAGGGGTGTGTGAGGATTTAGAGTTTGATCAAGGAGCTGTGAAGATTAACTGTGATTCTCAGTCGGCTATATTTTTGGCTAAGAATGGTGGTTATCATGAAAGAACTAAGCATATTCACACTAAGTACAATTTCATAAGAGATGTGATTGCAAATGGAAGTGTGTCAGTTGTGAAGGTTCATACTAGCCTAAATCTAGCCGATATCCTAACGAAGAGTGTACCTGGTAAGACATTGGAGAAGGCTCTTGTGTCTGTCAAGGTTCGCGAGTAAAGGCCAAACGATCACTGCTGGGGAGTTCTGATTCGTTTCCTCAGAGTGAAAAAGAAAAGGGAAGAGTTTATCAAGAGGTTGATAAATCTTTAGAAGAATCGGGATAAGTGTTGAGTTTACCTGAGTTGTGGTCTTCTTGAGGGAAAGAAGAAGTCAGCGAGAAAAAGGTTGCAGGAAAGATGAGAAATCGTTGAAGAAACAGAACAAGGAAGTGAAGGAGATGATGAGTAGGAGGAGCTCAGAGTCGGTGATGGTTTCTGTTAGGGTTACTGAAGTAGCTGTCTGAAGCTGAGAAATGTCGGATTACGCCAAGGTGGAGATTTGTGGGCTTTGTGGCTACATCCTAATTCTCTGATGGGCTTCTATTTTGGTATTGGGCTGTTGTTGAGGTTGGCTCAGTCCAGGTTCGAGAAGTAAGACGTCGTCGTTCAGCTATTTGAGCTGTAACAGAAAGTGATCGACTGTTAGTTGGATCAGAGAAGTGACGAGGAGTGAGAGATAGATACCTTCTTCTCCGGTGATACTTCAGAGAGTGCTGAGTTACAGAGGGTGGCTAGTTGCTCGTGCTGAGTGTATCTTTGTCACTGAGCAAGATCCGTCATCCTGAAACAACAAGATTCGAAGTTAGTGATTGATAGAGTCTTGTACGAGCTTATACTGTAATCTGTTTTACATAAGCTTAGTGGATTGAAGAGCTGAGTCTCTTCCCCAGACGTAGCGAAAGCGAACTGGGTTAACAAACGTATCGTGCGTTAACATCTAAGAATCAAGATCAAAAACTCATACAAAGTCCAAATCAAACGAACACAGAGAGATCGAATCGTAACAGACAAGATCTTGGTAATGACGAGTTATTTTAATCTTTTATTTTTTATTAATCAAGGGCAAAACGGTCCATGTGTTGAAATTCGATGTCCGTGGACTGAATCTACACGACGGCGAGTTTAGAATCGTCGCCTCTTTCAAGATCATATCCAAATCGGTACATTACGGTGTTTAATAATTTTAGCTTTTTTAGATTGCGTTTTGATGGATTTGCGTTTGTGTGTTTGTAGAGTGTTGAGATAACTTATGAAAGCTCAACAATCATGCCAGATCAGTTGATGAACATTTTCAAGAAGAACATGAATCTTCTGCTGGGAATCTTTAACCCTGAAGGACTATTTGAGATCTCGTATCCTTTTTAATTTAATTATAAAACGTAATCATATTTTAATAATGTTTTTTTTTTAATCTTGATTCCTTGATTCTGAGAAATTTGGCAGATATTTAGACGAAGAGTTACAAGTAGGGAGAGATGGGAAAGGGAATGTATTTGTATTGGAGAAAACAGAGAAGCCCTAAAAATCTTTATACGAGAATGTCTACTTCATTTTTTCAAACTCATTTCTATAAGAAGAAATGCTTGTTCCTTAAGAAAGAAGTTCAACGTTTTCTTTTGTTTTGTTATGTTCTGTTCGATACCATTGAGACATATACATGTTCTTTCATATTATTTAGGGTAGGTAGATCGCTTTAGCTCTTTTAAGTGATTTTTGTTTTGAGAAAATTTGTAACGATGTATTGAAATAATTGATAGCTCAATCTTACGGTACAAGTAATTAGATATTCAAAATGGTTCTTTACTTAGCAGATACTTAAACCCTATGCCGCTTCCCCACTTCTTTTTTATTTTGCTTTTTGGTTCCTACTTCATTTTCACTCTCGATAAAGAGGGAGAAAACACTGAACTGAAACGATTAGGAACGAAGAGACAGAGTACCTTGAGATAAGCCTAGTGTATGAAATGCGTAACTGGTGGAGATTAAGCTGTACAAAGCTAGATTTACAGTTTATGCAAACTTGAGGGAAGTAACCATCCATATTCAACATTTTAGATGAGAAAACTAATGTATTGTTCTTGTGTAGTAAAGGCTGTAACTATTTTTCCCTCTTGCATAAGAACGAACAATAAGGACAGTGACGACGTATTGTGTTTAGCACGTTATTATTGAATTTTCACATTGGAATCAATTACTATCAAATTCATAGGCTGTGTACTCCATAACAAACAACCGCTTTGCCTGCAACCTGATACTTCGGATATATTTCTCACACCAATGAAAAATAGTTTCAAACGCAGAAAAAATAATATAATTGGGACATCTAAACAATATTTATAAGGAAAAAAACCAAAACAAAATGAAGCAACGACCAAAACATAATATGATAATTCTTAAGCTCAAGGACAAAAAAAACAGCATCACAAGCATCTAAAGACAAATAGAAGACACAAGATAGAGCTAAAGTACACAACAGAGACTTTTCGAGACATCCAAAAGGTTCCAAAGAACCACATAACAACACATCATTTCAATTCCCATTTGAACTAGGGAAAGAGACTTGTAAACAAACTCACCACCACCACGAAAGGGAGCAGAACCCTTAGAAGCATTTCCTGTGAACAATGGATGGACCCGACTCGTCGTACTCTCCCTTTGAAATCCACATCTGATTCAGACAAAACAAGCAAAAAGACAAGTTTCAATACATTTCACTCTCTCAAGGTTTTAATAAAGAATCACAAAGCCGTTACCTGTTGGAAAGTGCTGAGGGATGCAAGGATGGATCCTCCAATCCAGACACTGTATTTTCTCTCAGGAGGTGCAACCACCTTGATCTTCATGCTGCTAGGTGCGAGTGCCGTGATCTCTTTGCTCATACGATCAGCGATTCCTGGGAACATGGTTGAACCACCACTGAGGACGATGTTTCCATACAGATCCTTCCTGATATCCACATCACACTTCATGATGGAGTTGTAAGTTGTTTCGTGGATTCCAGGGGCTTCCATTCCGATGAGCGATGGCTGGAATAGTACTTCAGGGCAACGGAACCTTTCAGCTCCGATGGTGATGACCTGTCCATCAGGTAGCTCGTAGTTTTTCTCCACTGAAGAACTGCTCTTAGCTGTCTCCAGCTCTTGCTCGAAGTCAAGAGCTACGTAAGCTAGTTTCTCTTTTATGTCACGGACAATTTCTCGCTCCGCGGTTGTGGTGAACATGTAACCTCTCTCGGTGAGAATCTTCATTAGAGAATCAGTGAGATCCCGACCAGCTAGATCGAGACGGAGGATAGCATGAGGAAGAGCATAACCCTCGTAGATTGGCACAGTGTGGGACACACCATCACCAGAGTCGAGCACAATACCTATAAAAATCCAAAAATAAAAACTTTTAAGCAAAAACACATAAAAAATAAAACAAAATGTTATTCACTTTTACAAGATTTGAGCACTAACCGGTAGTACGACCACTGGCGTAGAGAGAAAGAACGGCCTGGATAGCAACATACATGGCAGGGACATTGAACGTCTCAAACATAATCTGAGTCATCTTTTCCCTGTTGGCTTTAGGGTTAAGAGGCGCCTCAGTGAGAAGAACTGGATGCTCTTCAGGGGCAACACGGAGCTCGTTGTAGAAAGTGTGATGCCAAATCTTCTCCATGTCATCCCAATTACTTACAATACCATGCTCGATTGGATACTTCAAAGTGAGAATACCTCTTTTAGACTGCGCTTCGTCACCAACGTAAGCATCTTTCTGACCCATCCCAACCATAACACCAGTGTGCCTGGGACGACCAACAATACTTGGGAAAACAGCTCTGGGAGCATCATCACCAGCAAAACCAGCCTGTGCATATACAAAACAAAGCTCATCACATATATAAAAACAAAGGCTTAACAGGAAAAAAAAACTTAAATAAATAAAAAACAATCTTTAAACTCACCTTCACCATTCCAGTACCATTGTCACAAACAAGGGGTTGAATGTCCTCACCATCAGCCATCTTTCACTGGAAATGAAACCAAGGCAATCAGATAAGCTCAACAAGTGTCAAGCAATAACAATACTTAATACATGCGCACGATTCAAATCACAGCTTCGTTATGCTGTACATATTAATGGAGACTCTACAGATCTCAAAGATTAACCACTTAAATTCATATATAAACATCAACTTCGTTACAGATCAAAATCATTTCGAACTAGGCAACTTTACTGAGCTGAGAAACGAAATCAACGGCGACAGATCGATCCAAGCGCTAGATTCAGAGATCTAAAGGCCTAAGACACTAAGAGATCAACGATTCATTCAGATCGATCAAAACCTAGCAACCACAAACGAAGATATGAACAGTTTTCGTATAAAACCGAACGCATGCTTCACAGATCTAGCGAATCAGTATAGAGAAGCAGCGATAATCTAAAGGATAGCAAGCGATGAATGAAAATAAACGGATCTAGACTCACCTCAGCGAAGAAGATGATAACTCAGAGAAGACGGTTCGAGAAGATGAAGCAGAAACAACAGCGGCTAGCAGTTACTAAGGAACGTGAAACGAGAGTATATATATGTGTGCGAATATATAGGTAGGAGTGTTTTCACTCTTTCGTTATTTCTTTTCTTTTTTAATAATTTTCTCAAAATGCTATGGTGACCTGGTTTGACACTTGTTTTAGCTCACTGACGCTTTTTTCGCCTTTGGATTGTCTTAGGTTTTATCTCAACCGTTGATTCGGATTCTCTTCAAATAAAATTAGACCGCGAGCCGTAACGATCGGCTTGGCTCGGATTCTGTGGTTCGGACAGCGTTCAAACACTAAAGAATTAAATATTTGACGGCGACTGTTGTTGACACTGACGAAAGTTGACGGAGATATTATATTAAGTCCAGTTTTAAGACTACTAAATTTTCTCATGGTTCATAATTTTTAATGATACGTTTTTCTCGTGGTTCAAATTTTTAAAATATGATATCTATTTTTTTCAAAAAAAAATATATGTTCCAAATCGTTTGATCAGCATATATAGTCTCACAATGTATTCTGTCCACTTATGCTATTTGGTATATGTCCAAAATTAATTAGTTCAATATTTCAAATGCTAATCACCTTTTGGGATGATTAAATTTATGAAAATTAATATTTGCAAATATAAAGTTTCATATACCATGTTGGAAAGCATGTGCTAGTTCATACACTATGCCAATTAATAGTTGGAAAGTGGTGTCCCTTGGTTGGCAGCTTAACTAACCAAAAATAGTTATATGACTTTTCTAATTTATGAATCACGTTTAATTTCCTAGCATTTTTTTTTCTCAAATAACCTCGCAGATATAATTGCAAAAAAAAGACATGAAATGTCAAAATAAACAGGCCGAAATATAGTAGACTGAAAGAAGACCAGTAATATATTTGAGGTCCAATATTGGCCCTTTTTGGCCCAAATAAAAACCCTTATAATCCAATGACCCAACTATCCTCGCGAGTTGTCACGTTCACTGACTGACTGGTAACAGTTTACCAGAGAATTAAAAGCTTTTTTCTTGAAGCATGTTTTGTGTTGACATTAGGTTAAAAAACTTTATTCTTCTTCTACCATATAAAAAGACTTGTGAACTCTCCAGAGAATTTGCGTTGAATCAGAGAAAAAAAGAAACTAAAACACATGTTTTGTGTGTTGCGGTACCGGTCTCCTGTGAGCTTTTAAAGCTAACTGTAATTGTATCTTTATTCGTGGAAGTTGTCAGAGTTTGACGGTGATTATCAGAGGTTGCGTATTTTCACATTATCAGAGGTTACATATATATTATATTTTTAAAAAACATTACTATACGTGATACTTCTTGTAGTATATAACATATATTTACAATCCATATGAATCATATACGATCAATAATGTTCAATCATGAACCAAAACATTGAGCTTTTGGCACGAATATGTTTGTCGACGCCTGCATATGGATAGGTTTTAGATTTATAGGTTGTAACATAAACAATAATTTACATTATTATATGTGATTCGAAATAATCTAGACCCTATCCAGGCGGGGTACACCGCACGTGTACGTGCACGTGGACATGAATACACACGCACGCATGAACACATCACATGCCGCATATCCATCGTAATATACACTCTAGCATTTGTCACATCCATTAAGCCAATTTTGCTTGTTATTTTATTCATTCCCACACGGATGCTTTGACTAAGAGCAAGATTATAAGGGGTTTTTTAGCATTGGATTTCTAAAATATATATATGTGTATGTATATATTATATATGCGTAAGTAATTACGGGTTCTTAACTTTACGGGAAACCCAACTGAAAGTTTCTTAATACATTATTGCAGCTCACCAAATCACAGTATTTAAACTGAACTCATTACAATAAGATGTCCAAAACAAAACAAGAACTATAAACCATGTACCAGTAAAATATCACTATCCCCGGTTTCTTAACTGAAATTCTTAATTTATGATTTGATATTTTTTATTTATTTTTTATATTTTTCGACTAAAAGACTATTTTTATATCTCTTATTTAAGAGACAATTCTTAGATTTTTTTAGTTAAAAATTAAGAACCGTTTTTTTATCCAAAATTAAAAATTACGGTTAAGAGACCAAGATAATGATGATCTAAGTACGAGTCGCTGACGTTATGTGAAAAAACAAGAACCATTTTAACTAATCTAAGGCTCATGGCTAATTAACTTTTAATTAATGACCTAAACTAAAGTCGTAACCAAGAGAAGAAACTTAATTAGAGTCAAGGGACCCTATTGCTCATGAAAAGTATTATCATCACATGGGAGTCCAATAAAGTTATTCAAAGTTTGAATGAGAAACAATTGAATATAATTTGATTATTTTTAAAACTATGCAGAAAAATGCACCAGCCCCATGATGATAGTTCACTAACCCCCAGAAAACGTTCAAAGAACATCTGGAATTCTTAGGAGATATCACATCAAATCCGTTGCTACATCGCATTCACGACTAATCAATAACATTATTCACTACAACTGAACAAAAGGATAGATCCAAAATAATCAATTATATGTATAATTAATATATATTCCAATCTTAATCACACGCTTTAGTTATAACGTATACTTTTAGCAACTGGCCATTTTTTCACGCACGAACACAAACTATTAGTACTTGAATGATTATTTTATTTCGATATCATTCAAAGTATATGTTATAACAAAAACGTGTGATTAAGATTGGTCAGTGATTGTACGTAGCCTGTAGTGACTGGGACTTATATCTTGATAATTATAATTACTACTGGTTTGATAACAATACCATCATCAATTCGGATTAATCAACGATTATAATTAATAATAGTATAGAAGCCGTATGAGAAAGTTAAGCATGGGCGGAACATTCCTTATCAGAAAATCTAAAAGAACAATGATTGTTGTACTACAAAGAGACCCTTATGTCTCCTCTTTACAGTTACGTACATGCACTATGGATCTAGCAAGTTCCAATACTAAAATTTACTCTGTGCGTTTCATATTATTTGTCGTTGTAGAGAAAAATTTTCGTTTCAATATAAGTGTCGTTTTATAGTTTCAATGCAAAATTCATTAATAAGAATTTCCATTTTATTTTTCTATTGTTTGAAGTATGATTAGGTGTATAGGTAATTGCGTTTTTATTTTTAAAATATATAAATCATATATTTTTTTAATATATGTGTATAAACCTAAAACGACAAATTAAATAATATGAAATGGAGGGAGTAAAAAATTAAAGCTGGTCTATCCATATCATTTCCCATAAATAAATCCAACTAAAATCATATTTACATCAATATTAAGCCACAAAACCTAGAGAAATAAAAAGGGAGACTGGTTCCTTAAATCTTTTGAGCCTCAAGGAGAAGATCGAGTCGTAGTAGTACTAGCTAAACCGATGTCGTTATGTTTTCTTGAAGGACCAGAAGCTGGAACCGGAAACTGACGTGGCATGGATCCCAAGAACTGTACACCTTTGTGATCTTGTACTTGACGATTGTGATGATGAGGTGACGAAACTACGTTGGTTTGTTTCGGTGGTGAACTTGTCTTGAACACGTTCATGGTTCTTGCTCCATTGCAGCAACTAAAAAAGACAAGAAGAATACATAGAATAATGGTTGTTTTCGTGAGTTTATTGGTTCTTGATCTGCAGTTTCGAGAAGACATTTTATGGATTAAAGATTGGAGCCGATGAGAGAAAAAATGAGAGAGAGAGAGAGAGAGTGGGAAAAGATTTGTGTTCGAAAGGTTTTTGAGTGGAATTATTTAATATTTAAAGGAGTTTTTGGTTAGATGTGTGATGGAATGGAAAAGAGGAGGCTGTGAATTGTTGACAGCAAGATTCATGGGCACATCAAAGAGAGAGAGAGAAAGAGAATGTGATTGAAAGATGTTGACTTATGGTTTTATTTATTTATGGTTCTATTCGTGTGTTTTTTTTTGTACAGAACCCTACACAACCTAAAAGGCTAAAACCATTATCATGGATACTAGTTTAAACAGTCTATTAGGTTTAGGGATGTTGTAATGGGTGGTCGATTTTGAAATAATAGTAGTATATTTTATGAAGTCGTGTGCAAGTATTATTGAAGTTGGTTCTGAATTTGGGAAGATTACTAAATGAAGATGAAGAAGATAGGAATTTATAGCTCTTTATATGACACCACAATAAATTTCAAAAAGAATAGAGGAAGACTTCTTTACAGCTGTATTTAATTAGGTTCACGAGCAAGTGTGACATTTCCAGAGATTTATATTTTTATTTGAAAAGAAAAATTAGATCTTTTCTTTCTTTTGTCGTTGTTTTTATGAGTATGATTAATACGTTAGGATCCACGAGAAATGAAAAAGAAAGATGAAAATGACATTAAAGATAATTAGTGATGGGCAAAGCCTTTTCACTTCATGTTATGTCAAACATATTCATTTGCTTTGATCCGATTTCTTAAGCCATGATTATTGAGAATTTTTGAAAGTTATTAAATTTATCGTAATTTAAAAGTTATTTTTAACTTTAATTAAAAAAAAATAATTAAAAAACGGTTATTAAATAAAATTGTTAAATAAAAAGGCAATTCTTTTAAATAATTTTTTTAAGTTTTTATCAAAAAATAGTCCTCAAAAAATAAAATGACCAAAATAGACTTTTTTTTTTTTTGAAATTTTAATTTTTTTAGTCTTTTTTTTAAATTTGAAACCCTAACTTCAACCCAACCCTTAATTATAAACTCTAAAGTCCAAATTAGTTTACCCTAGGGGTATAAATGCATTTTTTAGCTTATAAAAAAAATATTTTTGTTATTTTCTTCTTTAAAAAATATTTTTGTGACAAACAAACTATGGACTATCTAAAAGAATTTCTCTAAATAAAATCATATTTTTATAATCAGTTGAGCTAGCTAACGCATTTGCATATATATTATATATTTAGATATATGAGTAATTCCCTTAGATAGTCTCTTTTAGTTTGTTTGTCACAAAAATAGTTTTTAAGGAAGAAAGTGACTAAAATGTTTTTTTTAGAAGCTAAAAAAATCATTTATATGCATTTATACCCATAGGGTTAACTAATTTGGACTTTAGGGTTTAGAGTTAAGGGGTGGGTTTGGGGTTAGGGTTTCAAATTTCAAAAAAAAATTAAAAAAAAATCAAAATTTCAAAAAAAAAAAAGTCTATTTTGGTCATTTTATTTTTTGAGGGCTATTTTTGTGACAAAAACTTAAAAAGGACTATTTAAGAGAATTGCCCTAGATATATTGTGATTTTATGTTAAAAAAATATAAAAAATATGAGAAAGCAAAAGTGATGTAAAGGTAAAAGATAAATGGGCTCAAAGCCCGTACAAAATCGAAAGTCCGAAAGAGAGAATAAATAAAAAGGTCAGATTCGGGATCCTCTCTCTCGCTCCAAAACTCCAAAGAGGCAGTGATTCGGAAGGATCTGGAAAAGCATGAAGAGAGGGAGGACGACGGAATCATCGGCCGAGGTGCTATTATTTTTTTTTTTTTTTTTTTTTTGATATATATAGATCGTGTGATGTGCTGATTTTGATGCGATGAAATTGGATTATTCAAAACTGACATGAGTCTTCCTTTCTTTTTAATAATCAAACTAAGGTTAACCTAGATTCAACGTTGTGGCAAATGCTACCGTACGATGTGGTAGAGCTGATCCTGGAGTGTGTACCTGTGAAGCCTCTGCTGAGATTCAGATCAGTATCCAAGAAGTGGAAATCGACAATCGATTCCCCAGGTTTCAAGGAACGACAATTGATCCGTCGCAGGCAATTACGTGGTCCCGATGTCCTAATCATGCGTCTCTCCTATGATCAACCTGTGGAACAAGAAGGCCTTGGTCGTCGAAAAGTTGTACTGACTTCACCAACAAGAAGAATAGCTTGGAAGGTCAGTTTCACTTGCGGCATGTCCTGCTCTGGTAGTTGTGACGGTCTCGTATGCGTTTACTGTCTCTACGCAGACAGTATCATCGGCAATCCCTCCACTGGTTGGCATCGGAGTTTCCCTCTTTCCAACTATCAGCACCTTCTCGTTCAGAGGTTCAAGAGAGAACGTGGCTCTACCTTCCCTTGGCCTAGCCTTGGATTCGGTAGAGATAAATTGAGTGGCGTTTTCAAGCCTGTTTGGTTGTATAATTCATCCGGGTTTGTTCTTGGAGGAGGAGACAAATCTCTTGTTACCTATTGTGAAGTTTTCGATTTCACCACCAACGCTTGGAGATACGTTTCCCCTGCTTCTCCTTATCCCATCAATGCTTACCATAGCCCCGTCCATTTAGATGGGTCGCTTTACTGGCTCACCGAGTGTGAAAGGCCCTTGCTACTCTCTTTTGATCTTCACTCCGAGACTTTTCAAGTCCTCTGTAAAGCTCCCTTTCCTCACCACCCACTCAACCCTCGCCATATCACCATCTGCATCCTCGATAACCGCTTGTGCCTTTCTCTGAAAAAAGAGCTCACCCAAGTTATATGGTCCTTCGATTCTTCAGACAAGACATGGAAGACATTGTGTTCTTTTGATCTCAACCCTACTTTTTCTTGGTTTAGCAGAAGCGACGACTCTGCTTTGTTACCAGTAGCGATTCTTGACAAGGGTCAGTTAGTGCTTCAAGGTCGTGATTCCATTAACTCACTCGTCATATATAATCTCCATACTAAATCTTTTGATTTATTCTGCAAACCTAACTTATCCTCTGCTTCTGTTTATTATTTTGAGAGTTTGTTCTCTGCTTTCTCAAACTAAAAAACCTTTCTTCTTTATTTTAAACGATCCTCCTCCCTCATACTTTGGTATTATTATATATATCTCATTTGGACGTTACCCAACCATATACCGTTGTTAATATGAAACACATGATTATTGCAGTTTCACTCCCATTTTATGGCTTGTCTGTGTACCTTTGTTAATATGAAACACATTATTATTATTGCAATTTCACTCATATATGCTCTGCATTACTTGCATATGGTAAAATTGTTATACACATCATCAATCAACAATACAATTATGAAGAAGTGATTGATTATAAGATTTTATTAGACTTGGAAATTAAACTAAGATTGTGTTATTAATTGGGCCCAAAATGTTTTTTAAAAAAAAAAGAAACAGTCAAAATGGTATGTGTATCCTTTCTGGCTCAAAGCCCAGCCCAATACTAAGACAGTACACGTTTACCGTCTATCCTCTCTCTCTCTCTCCTCCTTAGGGTTCTTCACTCCGATCACTTCTCCGACGTAGAAATGACCAACTTCAGGAAGCTCGGCCGGCATGCGGGTCACCGTATCTCCATGCTCAGGTACCACCAATCTCTCATCTTTTTACCATCGCATTTCCTTCTCCCATGTAAAAAAAAAAAAGCTTCCTCCTTTGATCAGGACTCTGGTGTCTCAATTGGTCAAGCACGAGCGTATAGAGACCACCGTCACTAAGGTATTCTGTATTGGTGAAAAAGGGTCGTCCTTTCTTGTTTTTTTGAACCTGCTTCTGTATACTCTCTGCTAAAGAAGATTAAGCGTTGGGTTTTTACAGGCTAAAGAGGTGCGTCGTCTTGCTGATAATATGATCCAACTCGGTAAAGAGGTATGTATGTATCCTTGGTTGATTTATTCTTTATGCAATCTAGTCACTGAAAACCATATTCTTTCTTTATTGAAAATGTAACTTGGGTGTGTGCTGTTGCTGATGAAGCTATTACATCATGCTGACAAAACTTTGATCAGGGCTCACTCGATTCAGCAAGGCGAGCAGCTGGTTTTGTAAGAGGAGATGATGTACTTCACAAGATTTTCACTGAATTGGCTTACCGTTACAAGTGAGTTTTCTTTCAACTCTTTTGCCCATTGTTAACTGTTATTGCCTAAGCGCTTGTTCATTCGGATAAATATCATCATTCTGTTACAGAGATAGAGATGGTGGGTACACAAGATTGCTACGTACTCGGATTCGAGTTGGTGACGCTGCTCCAATGGCTTATATCGAGTTAAACTAGTTTCTTCTTTATCGTTGCTTCTGTTAGATTAATGATCTGGTGAACTAAGTGGGTGGGTCATATTATACTTTGGGCAGGTTTATTGACAGAGAGAACGAGCTTAGGCAATCGAATCCAGCGACACCTCAACCACCACAACGAGTGCCTTTGGACCCATGGGATAAATCCCGCCTCATGAAGCAAGTTGCTCCAACCAAGGAAGAGAAAGTCTCTGATTCTCAGCTATAATGTGTGAAAGAAGAAATCTCCTTCCCTTTCCAAATAAAATGTACTTTCTTCATTATCAATTATTTGCCATAATATGTTTTTACAGAGGTAAACTATAAAAGTTAAGCTTTTTTGTTGGTTTTGAACATTATTAATAAAACGGAGTCTTGAAAGGATCAACAGGTCTAAACTTCAAGTAAAAGTCTCTTCTCTTGCTTCTACAAGATCAGGTTAGAGTTTGTGACCACTCATCTCTTAGTGTATAATCTACCAATACACAGTAGAATTATGTGCCTAATGCGTTGGGGCCCCACCCGCTTAAGTGTCTTTAGGTGAACCACTTAAAATCACCACTAAGAGCATGATCAATGGTCGTCTAATTTGAAAATGTTTTTTTTTTGTACCTGCTCTTTACCAGTTTCTGCAACCTCTAGCAATCTTCTGACTTTTTACAGCGAACTCTCAAAACATTGAAATGACGTTGATGTTGATGATGATGTCTACTTCGTTGATGACTTTTGAGAAATTTCGTTTTCTTACAGCCACAAGCTATGCTTAAAACGTAAAGCAAAAGGCATCACTTCCCAGCTCACAGCCAGAGACTTTCCTCCATACTCAACTATGATTACATCCCAACACGCAAACTTTTGATAGCTAGCCATTATACAAGTATAAGCAAAAAAGGCATAACCTATAAAATTCAGTTTAGATGTTCTAAACTTTTTCAGTTGATATAAACTAACATGAATACAAAGTTTCTTTATATTTTTAGTTCGTCTTATAAATTTTGTCTCAACTAAAGTACAATGATTAGCTTCTTATAAAGCTTTTCCTTAAACCATTTCTTGATTCAACCAGACTTCAAAGCCCACTCATCAGCTTGAATAAAGTTAGCCACAGAGTACACACGAACATGCTCATCTGGAATCTCACTGCTCCACGAAACCCTCTGTGACCTATCTGATCCTAAACCCGAGTTCTTAGACTCTCCATAATACAGCGTCTGGAGAGCAAAGTCCCCGCTCCACGGTAGCCACCCATCAGGAGTTATCAAAGCCTCCATATTACACCCAATAAAGACAGTCCTCGAGTAATCTTTCCACGGCCTCCCCAAGAAGTTCTTATGCACCTTAGGGTTAGCTTTATACAGCTTCATGTACTCCTCCGTCCCGTTTATCAAACAGTTCAAGAACACGAATCCCGTTGACTGCGACGGGTCAATTCTTCCTTGGGCAGTGACAGCGTTTTTCTCTCCCTTTTCGGGGTTAAGTTGACGCGGTGCGATGAGGATCTCACAGTCTTGGAAGACTGAAGCTGAGTTTCCAAAGATGAAGTCAACGTTCCCTTGGATACGGCAACTTTTGTAGAACTGACGAAGTCCATGTGCATAGAGTGTGTCTTGGTTTCCAAGGAACTCACAGTTCTCAAGCAGAGAAAAGTCGCTGTCGGATCTAAACGCTACCGCTTGGTGAGCGTCTGGTCCCGCCGTGTTTTGGAAGGTTATATCACGAGCCATGAATCCATCTCCTACCACTCCTATCAAACCAAACATGTAACAGTTTATTATATTCAACAAATATTTTACCATAAAACACTCAATCCGTTCAATAAAAAATAATATATTTATAGTTTTTCACTCATTTTAAATTACATTTATGATACCAAAATAATCTCTTTATAATATTAATTAGTATTCTATATAAAATATTTTTTAATTAAAATTGGTAAGATAAAAAACAAGCATTTTTTTATTGAAAATATATGTTTTTAATTTTAATAAAAACGTTATAATATATGCTTTCACGGTTTCACGTGCCCAGTGCAAACCCACATGATATTTATCCACATAGCTGAATAAAAATATAAATGAATTAAGAACTTTCAACGTTTTTGTCAATAAATAATAAATAAATAAACATTACGTTGCCTTAAGATTAAATAAACATTCTGTAAATTGGGTCTGGTTGTTGGGCCTTCGTGTTCTATATTCATTTTGCCTTTCTTTGGGCCTTTTTGTAATCTCAGCCTTAGTAATAAAACTCCAGTTGAAAAAAAAAAAAAAAGATTAAAAAGACGTTTACTCATAATAATAACTCACCGACAGTTGCAGTGTTGTACGTGGTCATCCCGGGCATCCCGGCGTTCAAAGATCCGGTAATGACCGTTTTGCCCATGCCGTCTCCGATGAAGACAACGTTCTTCTTCTCAAACGGAACCCTAACAGTCTCCTCATACACTCCTTCGCTAATCTTTATAACGAACTTGCGCACTCCGTTGTTATCAGGCGCCGCGTTAACGGCATCCTGCACCGTCTTGTAACCGCAATCTCCGGTTTTGCAGACCGTAACGTCTTCTTTTAAACCGGAAGGGAAACCCGGATCCGAGCCCATACCCGGCCCAGTCTTCTCCCAGAACCCGTCTCGTTCCGTTGCTGGGGGAATCCACGACGCTAAGTCGTCCCCGAAGTTATCGTACGAGACCATCATGCTGAGCGCGTTACTGGTGACGTGGATGAGTCCGTCGAGAAACGACATCGTTTCACCGACTTGTGTTGTGTCGTTGACGTACTTGAGCGCTGACCATGTATCGTACTGGTAAACAAGAGCAGCGCTCATCCAAGCGCGAGCGTCTTTGATTCGGCCACGTGTCAGAGCGTGATCCGTCGATAAGGTGCGGTGCTTGGAGTAAGAGAGTAGCTGGAGACACGTGTTCGCGGCGTTTGTGCGGTTTAAATTGCCTACGGACGCGTCCAGGATAGACTTCACTTTGGATTGAGCTGTTTCGAGGTTTTTGAAAGAGACGGAGATCGCTGAGTGGATGATCTGAGACGGGTTGGGATCCGGAGGGACGAGACCCGGTTCGGACAGTGAAGAGAGGCATTGGTCTGGGTAACGAGTGGCGTTGCAGGCGAGATGGATCTGAGAGGCGGTAGACGAAGAAGGATTGAGCGGAGGAGACTTGTGGTGGTGATAGTGGTGACGGAAGGAGGAAGAGGGAGAGACTAAGAGGAAGAGAGGGATGAGAAGGATGAGAATGGAGGACATGGCGGTTATTAAGAGACAGCTGATAAGGAAGTTTCTGCAGTGAGGTTTGGCGGAGGAGAAAAGAGGAAGATGATGGTGGAATAGTTTCGAATATGCCATTAGAGAATGATGTGTATATATACAGAAATTAATTAGAAATTTGAGAAAATTTGGTAAAAACGGAAATTAAAATTAAAAAAAAAAAGGAGAGAGATGGATTACAGTCACAGACCATTAGAGTCACGGGCGATGCATAGTGGAACACTAATGCGATCATGCGCGCAGAGAAAGGATAGAGAAGAGGAGATTGGCATTTTCTGAGTGTCTTTTATTAATTACGGTTTAATAAAGGATATTAGATTGTCCGGTTTACATTCTGGTTATTATCGGGTTAGTGTTTTAAGTCTCAGTCTCAGGGTCAAGTCAACCTCTTTTGATCTGACATTAATTAGGTCTTGTAATTGTTGTTTTCTTTATGGGGTTTCTATGAATACGCAGAGTGGGTTTCTAGCTAAACTTAAGTCAAACAATAATCTTCTTACATTTTGATTCTCCAAATGAATACGCTGATAAACGTACTGTGTGTATTAACCATTGATCACAATATGTGATAAACAATATTTTTATTTTACAAAACAGTGCATTAGCTTAGTACTGGTCATCCTTTTCACTTGATGTGTTTCCTCTTCCTTTTCTCTTGATGTATACCAACTTGAATGCAGAGTTTGGGATTGTTTTTATCAACTAAAGTACAATGACAAGGTTTCCATCTTATGAAGATTTCCCTTAACACTTCTGAGTCATAACTTGATTCAACCAGACTACATCAAAGCCCACTCATCAGCTTGAATAAAGTTAGCCACAGAGTACACACGAACATGCTCGTCTGGTATCTCACTGCTCCACGAAACCCTCTGTGACCTATCTGATCCTAAACCCGTGTTCTTAAACTCTCCATAGTACAGCGTCTGGAGAGCAAAGTCCCCGCCCCACGGTGACCAACCATCAGGAGTTATCAAAGCCTCCATATTGCAGCCTATAAAGACAGTCCTCGAGAACTCTTTCCACGGTCTCCCCAAGAAGTTTATATGCACCTTAGGGTTAGCTTTATACAGCTTCATGTACTCCTCCGTCCCGTTTATCAAACAGTTCAAGAACACGAATCCTGTTGACTGTGTCGGGTCAATTCTTCCATGTGCAGTGACAGCGTTTTTCTCGCCCTTTTCGGGGTCAACTTGACGAGGTGCGATAAGGATCTCACAGTCTTGGAAGACTGAAGCTGAGTTTCCAAAGATGAAGTCAATGTTCCCTTGGATACGGCATTTTTTGTAAAACTGACGGAGACCATGTGCATAGAGTGTGTCTTGGTTCCCAAGGAACTCACAGTTCTCAAGCAGAGAAAAGTCGCTGTCGGATCTAAACGCAACCGCTTGGTGACCTTCTGGTCCCGCCGCGTTTTGGAACGTTATATCACGAGCCATGAAACCATCTCCCACGACTCCTAACAAACCAAACATGTGACAGTTAATTTACGAAGAAAAAAAAAAAACGTCCATTAACAATTTTCTTTTCGGACAAGAAAAATAAAAGAAAATATTATATAACTGAACTAATATCTACTTAAAATGTCAAATTATGATAATTATACAATATTTTAATTTTTTGAAATACTAGAGTTAAAAAAATTCCTAATATAAATAGTAGTATTCATTAACTAACATTTAAAATATAAATACTTTCACGTGCGCAGTCCAAACTCCACATAATATTTTATCCATAATGAAATAAAAAATGAAACTTTCAACGCTTATGTGTCGATAAATAATAAATAAATAAACAGCACGTTGCTACGTTTACTCGTAATAATAATAATAAACTCACCTACAGTTGCAGACTTGAACGTGCTCATCCCAGGCATCCTGGCGTTCAAAGATCCTGTAATGACCGTTTTGCCCATGCCGTCTCCGATGAAGACAACGTTCTTCTTCTCAAACGGAACCCTAACGGTCTCCTCATACACTCCTTCGCTGATCTTTATAACAAACTTGCGCACTCGGTTGTTATCCGGCGCCGCGCTAACGGCGTCCTGCACCGTCCTGTAACCGCATTTTCCGGTTTTGCAGACCGTAACGTCTTCTTTTAAACCGGAAGGGAAACCCAAAGCACCCGGATCCGAGCCCATACCCGGCCCAGTCTTCTCCCAGAACCCGTCTCGCTCCGTTGCTGGAGGAGTCCACGACGCTAAGTCGTCCCCGAAGTTATCGTACGAGACCATCATGCTGAGCGCGTTGCTGGTGACGTGGAGGAGTACTCCGTCGAGAAACGACATCGTTTCACCGACTTGCGCTGTGTCGTTGACGTACTTGAGCGCTGACCATGTATCGTACTGGTACACGAGAGCAGCGCTCATCCAAGCGCGAGCGTCTTTGATTCGGCCACGTGTCAGAGCGTGATCCGTCGATAGGGTGCGTCGTTTGGAGTATGAGAGTAGCTGAAGACACGTGTTCGCGGCGTTTGTGCGGTTTAGGTTGCCTACGGACGCGTCCAGGATAGACTTCAGTTTGGACTGAGCTGTTTCGAGGTTTTTGAAAGAGACGGAGATCGCTGAGTGGATGATCTGAGATGGGTTAGGGTCCGGAGGGACGAGACCCGGTTCGGATAGTGAAGAGAGGCATTGGTCTGGGTAACGAGTGGCGTTACAGGCGAGACGGATCTGAGAGGCGGTAGACGAGGAAGGATTGAGCGGAGGAGACTTGTGGTGGTGATGGNTTTATTTTTACAAAACAGTACATTAGCTTATTAAAACTTTTTACAATAGCATAATTCTAGTAGCTAAACTTAAGTCAAATACTAATCTTCTTAGTGATTAGATTTTGATTCTCCAAATGAATAAGCTGATAACAATTACGTACAGAGTGTATTAACCATTGATCACAATATGTGATAAAAACAATATTTATTTTTACAAAACAGTACATTAGCTTATTAAAACTTTTTACAATAGCATAATTCTAGTAGCTAAACTTAAGTCAAATACTAATCTTCTTAGTGATTAGATTTTGATTCTCCAAATGAATAAGCTGATAACAATTACGTACAGAGTGTATTAACCATTGATCACAATATGTGATAAAAACAATATTTATTTTTACAAAACAGTACATTAGCTTATTAAAACTTTTTACAATAGCATAATTCTAGTAGCTAAACTTAAGTCAAATACTAATCTTCTTAGTGATTAGATTTTGATTCTCCAAATGAATAAGCTGATAACAATTACGTACAGAGTGTATTAACCATTGATCACAATATGTGATAAAAACAATATTTATTTTTACAAAACAGTACATTAGCTTATTAAAACTTTTTACAATAGCATAATTCTAGTAGCTAAACTTAAGTCAAATACTAATCTTCTTAGTGATTAGATTTTGATTCTCCAAATGAATAAGCTGATAACAATTACGTACAGAGTGTATTAACCATTGATCACAATATGTGATAAAAACAATATTTATTTTTACAAAACAGTACATTAGCTTATTAAAACTTTTTACAATAGCATAATTCTAGTAGCTAAACTTAAGTCAAATACTAATCTTCTTAGTGATTAGATTTTGATTCTCCAAATGAATAAGCTGATAACAATTACGTACAGAGTGTATTAACCATTGATCACAATATGTGATAAAAACAATATTTATTTTTACAAAACAGTACATTAGCTTATTAAAACTTTTTACAATAGCATAATTCTAGTAGCTAAACTTAAGTCAAATACTAATCTTCTTAGTGATTAGATTTTGATTCTCCAAATGAATAAGCTGATAACAATTACGTACAGAGTGTATTAACCATTGATCACAATATGTGATAAAAACAATATTTATTTTTACAAAACAGTACATTAGCTTATTAAAACTTTTTACAATAGCATAATTCTAGTAGCTAAACTTAAGTCAAATACTAATCTTCTTAGTGATTAGATTTTGATTCTCCAAATGAATAAGCTGATAACAATTACGTACAGAGTGTATTAACCATTGATCACAATATGTGATAAAAACAATATTTATTTTTACAAAACAGTACATTAGCTTATAGTACTGGTCTTCCTTTTCTCTTGATGCGTCTTTTCCCCCTTGATATGTTACATAATGTAAGGGCAATTTTGTTGTGCAGGCCTGAAGGGAGACTCGAACAGAAGGCTTAGAGCACCTTCAATGGGAGTCCCTAAGGAGGAGTCCTTACGGAAAAAATAATTAAATAATCAGTTGATCCCACCAAAATTTAAGGATTCGATCCTTAAAATCCTTATATAAGGATCGATCCTTGCACTATTTGCGGGTCCCCACGACACGTGGCGACTCGTGATTGGTTGAATTTTTTTTTTGTTTTTTTAAAAAAATAATAATAGTTAAAAATCAAAAAAAAAAAAAAATCCTAAGGACTCCTATGAGTAACACCATTGCGGGTGCTCTTATATCAATGGATGGATTTTAAAAAGCACAAATTAGGAGATTCGACGTGGACTGTTTTGAAAGGCTGTGTGTACAAACATATCGGCTTATATGAATTTTCATCCTGGAGGTGTAGATATAATCATTGATCACTAATTCACAATATGTGACTAACACAACAAATTATTTCACAATACAATACAATACAATAGATGAACAGTGGATAATCAAGTTCAATACAAGTTATCTGAATTACATGCAAAACAACAATACAAATACATAATATATATAAAATGCATAGGAAAAATCAACCAGACATGCATCCAACACCACGTCGAGTGGTCGGGAAGACAAGAAACAGAGCACTGCAAACGATTCCGACCATTAATGGGAAACTCTCCATAACTTGATCCATCTCTTTCTGTTTCCCTGGAACCAAACAACCCGTGACTCTTCTGTCCGAAAACGCAATCGCCATAAACACCAACACGCTCATCACTGCATGAACAAAGTCGTTAACTTTCAACTTATACCTCTCGTCCGTCACCGGAATCTCCGCTTCCGCGATCACATCTCCGCCTCCGAATTCAGGCGGTGGCGGTTTCATGAACACCGCGAGACCACGTGGCGTCACGAAACCGTAATAGATCTTATCGTCCGCGGCTTTGAAACTGTCGGTGAAATGGAAGAAGAAGCAAGACGTTGCGCAGAGAAGCAAGAGAAGATGGATCATGAGCGTGTTGATTCCGTTGCAGTCTCCGTCACGGTAGATAGACGGGAGAACCATTTCGAACATCAAGAGAGTTCCTGTCGGAAGGAAGTTGACGATCATTGATGTCTTTGAAACCGTTTTTTGAACTCCTTGAGCGACCATGCGACGTTTACGACCTTTTCCTCCTCCGGCTGCGGCTCCTGCCGGAAGTGAAGGAAGTGAAGAGATTAATAAGGGTTTGGGCGAACGAGTGGGTGGTGATGGTGATGGTTTTTGCGACGGAGTCGTTGTGTAGACTCTGATTCCGACACTTTCCTCTGTTTTCTCCATGTCTCAATGTGTGTTTCTCTGTTTTTCTGACTAAACAGTTTCTTTGTCTTGTGTGAAAGGGAATGTTCCGTTGAGACTGTAACTGGTTATATTTATCAGAAGAAGTGATCTCACAACCGTTCTTTAAGACAGGGACTGAGGGTAGTTTAGGTATTTTCAAATTATTGGAAATTATCTATCTAAAGGAAGGATTATATTGAACTGGTTATATTTAACAGAGGGACTGAGGGTAGTTTTAAATGGGCTTTCTCTCGAACACTTAATGGGCTATTTCTTTTGTTATTAAATTTTGTGAAAGTCAAAAACACATCTTATGATTGTATGGCAGCATTGATTTAGATAGTTACAATGACAAGTGTGAGAGTGAAGAAAAACAAAATAGGAAAAATAATGGCTTCGCCCGGGTTCGAACCGGAGACCTTCAGTGTGTTAGACTGACGTGATAACCAACTACACCACGAAACCTTTGTGATAACATTTTTAAAACTTTAATTACTGACAGTAAAATATTCATTGAAGTTGCCACGTGGTTTATTATTCTCTTCGGTTTGTTTTCGTTTTGTCCGAACCAAATTCTATAATTTATTTTTAGTTGATTTGTTTTCTCCAATGAGTGAAACGAAAGGCCATACACCCATTTCAATCTTCTTTCCACAATAATGGCGGCCACAAGAGTGATGATTACTGCAGCTTCCGCCACCACCTCGTGTTTCCTCGCCAA
>MU108187.1:0-25817 GCA_012274485.2 Sinapis alba
TATCAACAACCCGTCACCATTCACGTTGTGAGACTGGTAGCACAATAAATGTCTTAACCAAAACTGGGGCTGTAAAAAAAGAAAGCAAAACTGGGAATATTAGAAAGCCACAATGGTTTAATCCCAAACCCCACAAAAGTTTTCGCTCAAAAGTGTAATTACTTGAAACACCATACAAAGAAAGACAGAACTCTTGCTTTGTCTGTCAACTTACACAACATACAAGAGAAACCGAAAAAGATCAAGAGACCCAAGCTTAAAATGAAAACAAACAAAGATTTTAACAGCAGAAGAGGGTAATAAATAACAAAGAAACACTAAACCGACTGTCTGGAGATGAAACCACCGTGAACCAAAACCAATGTACAGTAACACAACGTGAAAACCACACAGGACTGATAAACTTCACCAGTTAGTAGTTGCATCACTACGAGTTTGTCCATTGGCGTACTCTGCAGCTGGATAGAGTCTGTCGGCAAAGGTGGATCATTTGAGCTTCCAGAGCTTTCTGGAAATGTCGGTGATTGATCTGAAGATGAGCTTCCAAAGCCTTGAGGCGTATTACGGTCTTCTTTGTCCTCATCAGTTTTCTTCTTGCTCTGGCTGTTACTGTCTGTGCCATCTGTACCGTCTTTCGAAATGGACTTAACCACTTCAGGCCGTGGTTCTACTCCTACCCGCCTTAGGTGCAGCTGCAAACATGAGTATAATGTTTTAGTGCAATAAAACATGATGTTTATGTATGAAGCAAGTTAAATGCATGCGAAACTGAGATTGTGTAGATGCAGAGTTACATATGCTACCTGCAGATGCAAATTGACTTCATCAGGCCGTGATAGGAACGGGAAGTCTCCTCCGGTTTTTAAGTAAGCTCTCCTTGCTTCGGGATATCTCTCTGTAAGTTCATCTTTCAGAACTTGCGGAATTGCGCAGTAATCATTCGTCTGATTTATAGGGAAAGGAAACATCGTTAGGTGATTAAAACGAACTATCTTGCGTTTAAGATCGTGTCTACGAAAACCTACATCCATTATAGTGACAAATGAATCAGAGTGTGGTAGAGATCCCACAGAAGCAGCCTCTACTGTTAACGTTAACCGGGAAGCCAAATCATCTTTTGACAATGTCTCAACCTAAATCAAAGCAAAACAAAGGAACCTGGATGGTAAGTTCATCTCCAAAACCTTTTTCACATGCTATTTAAAGCCTTCCAAGAAAATGTCAAAGAAAAGATTATCAGGAGAACCACCTGAGAGACAGCAAAGTCGACAGAGTCAGCGATAAAGGGTTCATGAGGTCCATCACGTATTCCTGTTAAGACGTACCGTTTGAGCAAAAAAGAAGGAGTCCAACTTACACTGCACATTGCATCACAAAAGGGGTAGAGAGTCAATACAGATACCTTAGACGCAAACAAGAAAAATAAAGAAGGAACAATTCTATAAGAGAGACATACAAAGGAGCCCATGGCATTGCAGCAGCAAAAGTGCGAGTATCCAAATATGTATTTGATAGGACCAATGATTTAACCCGTCTTGGTCGGTGATGAGCAAAGAGTTGCGCTAAGAAGCCTCCAAGCGAAGTACCGTAGAGATGCACCTGTGTAACAGTGGTCAAGTACAATCACTTGCATTGCTATATCTTTCCGCAGCAGTTAAAAAAAAAAAACATTTCAGAGACACAGATGGTGATTTGTAACTCAAAGAGATCTTACGTGATGAACATCAATGGTGTCAAGGAATTTCTCAAACGCTTGAATCCACTCATGATAACTCCACACCCGTGGAATGTCAACTGAAATTACCCGATAACCCTGAAATTGCAGAAATACGAAACATTCAAGCAAACCAGTTCAAAGTTTTAGACGATATATATAAAAAGTGAAGTCACCAAAAAAAGACAGCAACATATAAGCATCTGAGTTAGCAGATAAGCGTTTAAATACTACCTTCATAGACAATGCCATGATCTGTTTATAGTATACATCAGCAGTTCCTGCGATGCCAGGAATACAAATGAGTGGAGGAACAGTCTTTGGACCATAGTCATAGTAACGCCATTGCTTTGTCCCAATCTGCATTTAATAAGATGCAAATGGATAAGAAACAAAACCGTGTATTATCCGAGTCAAATAACACCCCAAACAAAACCAAAATAGAAATCCTTCACTCTGATGCTTGAAATAAGAGCAATAGATGTACATTACCTCAACAAAAACATGTCTAGAACTAACCAAAACTCGATTGAAAGACACAGTTACAGAGCCACTAGTTCAAATGAAACAAGAATCCCAAAACCCATGATTGATAAATCATCTCAGGCTACTAATAGATCAAATCAAAGATAACCACAGAGAGAAGCTATTACTAAACTAAAAACTAACAAGTTCCCTGCTCTTAGACAATAAACCAAAATGTGATTATACTATAACAGATTATGCTTATAACAAACCCTTAACTCAAGAACAGGCAAATGCATTCATAAACCTAAGCTGCATATGAAATTCAAACCCAAATCATATGAAATTTTCAGCTGCAAAAACCCATATATGTATGATGAAGAGAAACGATTAAACTACTCAACATACAGAATTCTCCGAAAAAAATCAGCGTCAAACCGATTAAAACCCATAAGAAATCAATCGAAAACCAACATCTACAGAGCTGGGGATTAACCTAGGAAATGCAAAAAAAAAAAAAAAAAAAATCGAAAGTCAAGGAGAGGAGGAGGAGGAAGAAGAAGCTTACAGGAATCTTGTGAAGAGGAACCTGAGATTTGAAGTAGACGTAATCTCCAGGCGCCGACGAGACGCCTTTCATCGCCGATCCGAGATTTTCCACATCCGAATCGATCAAAATTATTGATTTATGTATTTAGTTTTTTTTTTTCCTCTTTCAATTTTAATTTTTCGATGGAAATATTTAACGGCGAGATGATAACAGCGTTTTACGATATGAAGTTGTCAACCGCCCGTCAACGTTAACGGCGTGATTGTGCCGTGAGTACAGCAGTCATTATCATCTGAATGGTCATCATGACTCATCAATTTCACATTTGATTCGATTTCGGTTATTCCTTGGATAATTCCCCCCGAAAGTTTTTTTGGTGTAATAATATTTTTTTTTAACTTTGGAATTTTTTTGAGAAAAATATTTTAGGATAATCCTAAAAATATTTTTGTTACAAATATAGTTATCAAAAATCAAAATGATCAAAATATATTATTAAAAAATAAACATATAATTATATTTTAGGATTAACTAATATATATTTGGATTTAGAATTAAGGGTGAAATTTTGGAATTATGGTTTAAATATTTTTAAAAGTAAAAAATAAATATTAAATATTTAAAATTAAAAAATAAAAAATAATTTAAAAACATTTTCGAATTTCAGAAAAAAAGAAGTAAAAAGAATATTGAAAAAATATTTATTATAAAAAATTGAATTTGAAAACATATAATTTATAAAAATCTTTTGGTTCTTTAATGAAATATTTTGATCATTTTCTTTAAAGTTTCTTGCGACAAAATCCCAAAATTGTATATTTTAGAGAATTGTCCATTTTTTACTGGATTATTTTAATATATCTATACTATTATTTAAGAAGTGAATTTGATGATTTGTCAAATTCTCCATAATTTTAGGATTAGCCATATTTTATATTTAATTATTAATTTTAATAAAATAATTTCATGATTTAACTGATAATTTATCATTATCTTGAAGATAATTTAAAAATTCTAACAATAATATCATAGTTACTTTATATTATTTTTATGCTTAATTATTAATATAACAAATAATTTTAATAATTTAGCTGATAATTAATATTATTTGAGAATAATTAAAAAAATTTAACAATAATATCATTTTAAATTTATATTATTTATTTTAGTAATATTAATATTATATATATTTATATTATATTTGGTTTAGTAATATTAAATTGATTTTATGTTAATATATATATATATATATAATATCACATAAGGTATAATGATTCATCTATCTTTTAAAATAATTTTTTAGAACAATCAAAATCACTTATTGTGATAGTTTCCAAAACAATTGATAAATAATTCAAAAATATTTATAATATTATTTTTCTCACAATAAAAGCAACATTTGAATCTTTATTACCCTTAATAAATATTATATTAGATTTGATAATATCTAATTACCTATAAATTAAAAATGAATTTTATTAATTAGATAATCATCATTATCTAAAAATTTTATATATTATATTATGTTAAATAATATAAAATAAATCATCTATCATGTAAGATAATAATTTTAAGACAATAAAAAATCCTTCATTGTGATAATTTCTGAAAAATTTATCAAATAATTCAAAATATTTATAATATTGTTTACGAAGTATTTTTTCCTCTCATTTTAAAAGTTAAAGCTTTTAAAATCTTTATCACCCTTAATAAATAATTAGATTAGCTTTGTTAATATATTATCCATATATTAAAAAAGAATTTCATTTAAAAATAAATTTTTTTATCATATTTAATTTTTAATGTTTTAATTATTAAATATTTCTAAAGCATAAATTAACTTATTCTAATAATTTTTGAATTGTTAATATATATATATGTATATATATATATTTTTTTGGGCGGGCAATTCGTTTGTTAATATATTTATTTACAAAAAATTGTAAAATTATTAATCATTCGTTTGGTGATACTATACATGATTGACATCAATCATTCCTCATCACGCTTCTTGAGTGTTCTTATGTGAATGCTTCTAGCACTCGTCATGCCTGGTTTGATCGGGGACTCCCACTCCTCTTTCACATTCATGAACCTATCCAAATTGCCCAATATGTTTACGGCAAAGATACGAGACTTGTCCAACTTGTAGTCATGTCTCTAATTAGCGTTTTAAGCTTCCTGCAAACAACCCATATCCAAAATCTTAGCTACCAGCCTACCACTCCTGGTTTCGTCGCAAACTTCCTATCTTCATAACAGCTCCCACCCACCCATGAGAAGGACCAGAACCAGATCACTATGACATTATCTATTCCTAAACATTATTTTTGTTAAAAAAACATCTAGGCCTCATGATATGCTTACAAAACCTTTTAAGTGACTGTTGTTGTCGTTAAGTTATTCTTTCAAGATCCATTCCCTTCTGACTCAGATGATCAAGTCCTGTATGCCATGAGTTGATTTAATTTGATTTTTAGTTTTTTTTTCAGTGTGATTTGTTTCAACCTTAGAGACTCTTAATTCCTTCCATGACAGTGCACTTCTGAAGCCACACACCATTTTCAGAAAGCTTCTAATTTAATTTTAAGATAAAAGAAAATTTTGTTTCTTGTTTTTTTTTTTAAAAAAAAGGAAAATGTGTGAAAAGGAAATTAGAAAGTTACCAATCTTTGTACAAGTATCTCTATAAATATAGATCTCTTCACACAGCTTCTTTCAAACATTTTTACATAGCCATTCATATTTTCATTCTAAACAACAATGCATTACGTTGAGGTTTTCAAAAGGATGGACAAGAACAAAGATGGGAAGATTTCACTGGACGAATTCTCCGAGGGGATCCGTGCTTTCTCTCCTTCAATAACGTCAGAACAAATTGATGAGCTGTTCAACGATCTTGACAACGACGGTGATGGTCAAATCGACATTATAGAATTTGCTATGTGCTTTGTGGTTGGCCGTGACTGAAGAAAATGCGGCTTATAAGAAGCTGATACTTAATGTTCAAAGATCCTTTTTGTAACTATATACGAAACTATGTTTTACGAACAAAACAGAATCGTGCAGTCTCTTCTTTAAAAGGAAAAAAAGGTTATCAAATATTTGTTTTTATTTTGATACTAAATAAGATTTGATAAAATTAAAAAATTAAAAGAAACCAAACTAAATCTTGATTTTGATCATAATACGTACAGATAATTGGTCAGAAGGCTCAGAACACCAAAACGAACTAGAAAAGAAACCCAATTGTAATCAAAAAGAAAATTAAATATATTCCTTCCGCTTTGAGTTGCAATAGATTGGATAAATGTTGTTGACAGAAAATACAAGAAGAAGAAAAAAAGGAACTTTTAAACAGAACTGAAAGAAAAAGGAATCGATCTGATCGCTTTCTCGTTTTCTTTTTAGTAGTAAAATTAAGAATATCTCCAACAATTCTTTATTCCTTTATTTTAAAAAATGTTTTACATTCTAATAGTTCTTTATCCCTTTAATTTTTAAAGCGGTAAATAATATATTTTAAATAGTGAACATATATTGTCTAAGACGAAGGTAGATGTCCTTGCAAAAATATAAAAATAAATCTATTTGTATAAGAAACACAAAAGATTATGAGCTACCACTTTTAAACACCAGAACATTTTGATTTAGGGTTTAGCATGTAGGTGTGTGGTTGAGTTTATAAACTTAATAATGTTTTATAAATTATTTTAAATATTTATAAACGATTTAGAAAGGTTATTTTAGTCATTTTTCATTACAAACTTAATGTCTTTATGAAAATAGTTTTTCTTGGTAAATTTGAAAGTGATATCAAGTTTTTCGTAAAACTAAATCTCTCCCAAAAATAAAACTATACAAAGAAAATTAACAGTCAGTTATAAATGAGATTAAAAATATTGTTATTTTTATACATTGGTTTTCAAACTTATTTGGGAAACAAAATTAAAGCCAATTATTTTCTTGGTCATTGTCACTTTTAAAATCATCGTTAAATAAAGTATATACTCTCAAACACATGGAATAATTGATTTAGAAGCAGTCATTGATAAAACAAAAATTAATATGACATTTGTTTATGGAACATAAAGTGTTAGAACATATGGACCAAGTTTGGGAACGTCTTATGCGTTGTGCAGCTTCTAGATATGGACCATGATTCATGACTGATGACTTAAGTGAGATAACATTACACCATCTAAAGAAGGAGGCATGACGAGATCTGAAGTGACTTAAGTAAGATAACTAACCCATGTTTTTTGAGATAACTAACCCATGCCTTTTTGGAACATTCATTTTTCTTGTTCACCCTAGAAGTTTGAGTTATACACGAAAATATCATTATTATTTTTTGTTGAAAATGAGTGTTTTACTCTATCACCCACATCTTCATCAAGTATTTACAATATTTTCATTGCCATCAATATATTAACCACCATGAACAATCAATTTGAAGCTCTTAATGCACCAAAAATTCAATTTTTACTTTTTCTACCTCTTTTTTATGCACACAAATCACATATCTTTTACTTTCTCTCGAAATTTATCCACAAACACCAAGATTTTGATTCCAAACTTTGTAAGGTTCATAGAGATATTGAAGCCCGTGATTCTTGGTCATTAACGAGTGGGTAACTTTTGTGGTGAAGTTATGTGTGTTTGGAGAAGGTAAGCAAGTTATCTCACAAGTTCAATGTATGAAATCAATTTTTTTTTCAGATCAGTTCACAAAGAAGACTTCTCTAGAAGTATTTTCGATTGAGTCTTCTAGTCAATGCATATGTTAGTTTTGCGATTGGCCTTTTGTGTGTTCTTAATAGAAGATTTCCCTAGAAGTCTTCTAACTTTTCTTTCTAACAAAAAAAATTGAGAAGTCTTCTTAGATAAACAGGTTAGTTTTGCAATTGACCGAAGCTTGTTAGAAATTTGACTTTTTACAGAAGATTCCTGAGAAGTATTCTCAATTTTTATTCGGATTTTTGGTCAAACCTTTGGTTACGAAAGAAGACTTCTCTAGAAAAATTTAAATATGGTCAACTGAAAAAAATAACCTACACAACTTCTTATGACAGTGAAAAGACTTCATGTGAAAGTAAGAAGACTTTGTAGAGAAGACTATATATATGTTTCCAAATTTTTGGCCCCGGGAGAAGTTTTTCGTTCTTGCAAACACTACATGGAAAAAAAAATCTACCCCCATTGCTCTGCGCGATAGGCTGGTTATTTGCAAATGTCATGAACTGATCAATCCCTGCTATGAACTCTGCTGAGAAATTTCATGTCTTCATCGATCCTCTACTACATCCACACTAAAAAATTGGAATAGTTCTAATTTTCCGACATTGTTAACATCAAACCATCTTTCTTTTTCTTTTTTTTTTTTGTCTGTCAACGATTGATGAGTACAAATGGATGCAAAAAAATTGTTTTGCTTATATAGCAATATTTCACTCTTTTACAACCAATTACCGACTGTCTGGAAAAAAGTTGGTACAACAACCATAAAACGTTAACCATGTCTTTTGTACCAGTTTTTCCCGACTGGTTACCAACGAGCTTATAACCACACCATTCAATCTCTAAATAGTCGCCAATTTACTGACCAAATTGCAACTGACTTTCTCTGACAACGTTTTAGTCGCAAATCTGTTGTCATTTATCAACTGGCCTATGACTGATTATTTCAGTCACTATCTTGCAATTAATTTGAAACTAAACGTTGTCGAGAACGTCAGTCGCAATTTAGTTGGTAAATTGGCGACTATTTGGCGACTGATGTTCCCCGACAATGTTTTAGTCACAATTTGGTCGTTAAATAATGATTGAACCACGACCGATTTGTGCAGTCTCTATTTTGAGAATTATTTGCGACTGATAACATTGGGTCAAAGATCAGTCGCAAAACAGTCGCTACTTGGTCTTATATTTAGTGATTGCGCATTAAGTAACAATTGTAGTCTGAAATCACATGTTTTCTTGTAGTGACATACACAATCACATAAGAGAAAATAAACTCTCTCTCTCTCTCACACACACACACTCACACATACACACACACACACATATATATATACATATTAAGCTAATTAGAATTTGGATATTATTAGCTCAAAATTTTATTTATTTTGAACCATAACTAATCTAACTGGGAAATTTATTACTCATACATGACATGTTTTTCCTGTCATATCTACGCCAAAAAACTCTCGATTTGATCTCTTCTCGTTATTAGTAAAGAGATTCTTCTTATAGAGAAATTGTGAATTTTAGCAATCATGTTGGCATATGCATAGATGCATGCGAAGATAACCTTTCCTGAAAGGTTCATTAATACAGTAGTCACAACGTACTCCAAAATTCTTTGGCAAAGGCTTTCCATTATTTTTTTGATCATTCTTTTTACGTCGTTGATACATAAATTTTTCCCATCTTTTCCGCATAATCCACGATAATAGCCTTCTGTTGGGCATAAAAGTTTTGTCATACCGGCTTCCACCGTTACTGCACAATATCAACCACAAAAGTATACTAGATTGTAAAAATATTGAGATAAACAAATGGATAATACAAAGATATCTTTAACATTATTTAAAACGAGAAATGTGAAAACACAAGAAACCATTAACATAACATTGTGTCTCATTGCTGAAAATGAGGACAGTTCTTTAAAAAAAATTATTGTTTGTCTTACACTCCTATGAAATACAATATTCTTCTTTGCCAACAATTCAGAATAAATACACTCGAAATAAGATGAAAATAGATATTGAAATTACTACAGAAGAAATATAAATAAAAGCTAAGGTGGAGATCAAAACACTTCCACGAAATCATTGGGATTGATGTTTTTCCTTTAAAATAATCTTCCAAGCAAAAATAAGGACTACTTTCTCTTGTTTTTACTAAATTTGAAATTTAAATTATTAAATAAAATTTTCAAGTATGAAAAAAATAAATGCAATAAAATATGTTACTAAAAATAAGAAGAATTTCCGTGAAATGCCATAAAACAACTACCACTTTCAAACACTAGAACATTTGGATTTAGGGTTTAGTATGTAGGGGTGGGGTTGGGTTTATAAACTTCTAATAATGTTTTATAAGTTATTTTAAATATTTAGAAACGATTTAAAAGGGTTACTTTAGTCATTTTTCATCACAAAGTTAATGTCTTTATGAAAATGTTTTTTTAAGGGTAAATTTGAAAGTGATATCAAATTTGTTGTAAAACTAAAACTCTCCCCAAAATAAAACTATACAAAGAAAATTAATAGTCAGTTATAAATAAGATTAAAAATGTTGTTATTCTTATACATTGGTTTTCAAACTTATTTGGGAAACAAAATTAAAGCCAATTATTGTCTTGGTCATTATCACTTTTAAGATCATCTTTAAATAAAGTATATACTTTCAAACACATGGAATAATTGATTTAGAAGCAGTCATTGATAAAACAAAAATCAATATGACATTTGTTTATGGAACACAAAGTGTTAGAACATATGGACCAAGTTTGGGAACGTCTTATGCGTTGTGCAACTTCTAGAGATGGACCATGATTCATGACTGGTGACTTGAGTAAGATAACATTACACCATCTAAAGAAGGAGGCATGACGAGATCTGAAGTGACTTAAGTGAGATAACTAACCCATGCTTTTTTGGAACTTTCATTTTTCTTGTTCACCCTAGAAGTTTGAGTTATTCACGAAAATGTCATTATTTTTTGGTTGAAAATGAGTTTTTTACTCTATCATCCACATTTGTCATCAAGTATTTACAATATTCTCATTGTCATCAATATACCAACCACCATGAACAACCAATTTAAAGCTCTTAATGCACCAAAAATTCAATTTTTAATTTTCCTACCTCATTTTTATGCATACAAATAACGTCTCTTTTACTTTCTCTCAAAATTTATCCACAAACCCAAGGATTTTGATTCCAAACTTTGTAAGGTTCATAGAGATATTGAAGCTCGTGATTTTTCGTCATTAACGAGTGGGTAACTTTCGTGGTGAAGTTATGTGTGTTTGGAGAAGGTAAGCAAGTTATCTCACAAGTTCAATGTATGAAATCATTTTTTCAGTCCAGTTCACAAAGAAGACTTTTCTAGAAGTATTTTTGTTCGAGTCTTCTAGTCGATGCATAGGTTAATTTTGCTATTGGCCTTTTGTGTGTTCTTAATAGAAAACTTCCCTAGAAATCTTCTAACTAGAAAACTATTTGCATAAGACATTAAGTTTTTCTAGAACTCTATTTGTATAAGACATTATGAGACTTCCCTAGAAATCTTATACAAATAGATTCCTAGAAACTATAAGTTTTCTGTAGCATAGTTAGTTTCAATCATTTGCTTGCCTCCCCTAGACACAGTTCAAGGCCCCTCCCAAACTCTTTATTTCCTTTTTATTTATTTTAGGTCCCCACAAAAAGTATTTTCTAGATCTGCCGATGTACATCTTCAAATATAAAGAGTCACCATTCAGATTCTTTAAACACTATTCACTTTTTATTTTAGTCTTTCTATTTATATAAGTTTAATGATGATGTACTTACTACTTTTTTGTTTTTTTGTATTATTATGATATTAGCAAATAACTATTATAATATTTGGTTTCAGAAAGTTAATTTCACATATTAATAAAATAATTAGAAATACTTTAATTGATCATATATGGGAATACTACGAAAATAATTTTATTGATTAGTTTTGTATTTTATATGTATCTTTGTTATTTGGATTTTTTTTTTTTGTCATCAACAACAGACTCATATAGACTCTGTAAACCAACTAGGAAGCTCTGCATCCATGTGAACGACGAAAGACGACTGCTTTCTGGCACTACGTGCGAGACTGTCCGCCTTTGTGTTTTTCGCTCGAGGTATATAGACAATGTATATTCTTTGAAAGGTATCCTTCAGGGTCTTAATATCCTCCAAATAGCATACAAATGCTGGCCATTCTTCTGGTTCCAAAACCATCTTCACCAATTGAGAACAATCCGTTATTTGGATTATATGTGTTATTATTATCTATAATTGTATGTTTTATTATTATTATAAGTAATTTGTGTTATTATTTATTTCTGAGAGCATGTTTATTGATTATCTATTTAAAATATATGTTTCTTGCTTCTTTATAAAAGTTTACTGATTATAGTTAATTATTAACAATACTGAGGCTTAAAACATAATATGTAATTTTTTAGATTTTTTTTAAAAGACCACCAGAGAACCACCTCTTTATCCTTTTATTTCAAATGGATCCTTTTTTAAAATTCACTTCCTTGTTGGAGGTGCTCATCGTTAAAAATTAAAACTAAGCGAAACAAAAAAAAAAGTACCAAATGCAAGCACGTTACTTAAAACTATTGAAACGAAGATATATTCTTAAATTTTATGACTTTTCACAGTACCGTTTTTATAAGAGTTATATATATGATGTAATGATTCAAATCCAAAGCTATTGTTGCTTTATAAGTATATATTTCTTATAATTTTTTTATAATTTTTAGATTTTATTTTGGGTTATCTGAACCGATCCGATATAATCCAAATTCAAACGATATATGGTTATTTTATGTATTTTAGGAAGTAATACAAACTGATCCAAACCCTATGTGTTATATTCGATCCCAGTCTGTACTTACAAAAATACTAGTATATGGATGTTAGGACGTATTACAAAATAGAACCGAAATCCGAAAAAAATAATCTGAATCTAACGGGTATCCGAACATTATATTTAAATAATTTATGATGTAAATTTGTTATATAAGATTTATGAATATATTTCTTATATAAGATTTTTTAAAATTTTACTAAATAACATAAATTTATAAAATTTTACATTTTCTAAAAAAATATTATTATAAAACAATTATTTGTTTTATTTTTTACAAAAAATTGACATGTGGCATCTTTGTCACCAAAATTAGTTGACGTAACATCCATGTCAGTAAAATTAAATAACGTGGCAGCTAAGGTGATTGGTATATGATTTCGTGAAAAAGATAAACATCATGTATGTTATTTAAATTTTCTGAAAGTTCAATTACACTTTTGCACGGTGATATAAATCGAATATGAATTAAACATATCGTTATATATTAGGTATGAAATGACCATTTTTTGAAAAGAGGAATTATGAGGAAGATAAGTCACGTGCTTGAGTGTATCAGCTCACTCAACTTGTTTTGCTTCTTTCTTCTAATTGTGTTAAAAAAAATTATCCTCTACAAATAGAGATTAGATTCATTTGAAATGTGTTCAAAAAAAAAAAAAAAAGATTCATTTGACTAAAACATAGAAAACTTATTTTATAATTTATTGTTATTCTCTTATAACCCTTTCGTAAAAAAAAATCTCTTCCGTATATTTAAAGAATTGTAGTACTAAACTTATGAAGAACCTTTTGGCGGGTGGTCGAATCTCCATTCCTCCCAAAGGTCTTAATTAGAAGTATATATCCCTCATGTTGACTCCCAAATCAACTAGGCTCATGCTTGTTAATCATCAGTTAGATCGAGTGAGAGAATCTTAGGCCATGATTATTGCAAGATTCTTAAGACGAGGATCTTAGCGTAGACCCGTTTCTTAACTTTTTCTTAGTTAAAGTTAAGAAACGGTTCTTAAATCTCTTATTTAGAAATTGTCTTTTAATTTTTTTCAGTTAAAGTTAAAAAACGTTTCTTAAACAAATATAACATGATATACTTAAAATAATGACATGACTTATGGATAAATATGACATGAATAGTTATATTTAATATTAATTTTTATTTTTAGTAAATTATTTAAAATATGTTAATAACTCATATCATCACTATATATATATTGATAATATATATATATATATATATATATTCAAATATAACATTAAATAATATAATTTTCAAAATATTATTTAGTTCTATTTATATAATCATATAATTTTTGTTACGAAACAAAAATTATAATTAAAGAAAATATTATTTGCAAAGTGATTGGACACACATTTCAGATATTTTGACAAATTTTTAAATATTTATAACTAGAGTAAGTCCGTGCTATGCGCGAGATTTACTTTACGTGTAAATATAATTATGTAATTGTATATTTTATTGTGTGTATTATATAAAATTTTGGAAGATAAGTGTATAATAATGTTTATGATTTTTGACAATGTTACCGTATAGAATGATTATGTATGTTAAAATTATTATGTATGATTTTGATGTTTGTGTTTACTTTAATAGATCACAGCATATAACATATTATAGTGGGTAAATGATGTGTATGTAGTGCTCTCGTTGTAATTTTTTGATAAATTTAAATCTAAAATTAATTGATTAATTGTGTTTCATATATTGAGTTATTAAAAATAAGCTTATGGTCCTCTTGATTATTATTTATATGGATACATTTGAGTCATATTTGCATTTTGTTATGGCTTATGTCAGACTATATATAACATTTAAAAACTAAGTAAAACAGTGAAAATGTAAATCTCATTTTTATATTATAAATTAACACTTAAATGTATAGTTACATAATTCTGATTTAAATATTTCAATTCGTTTAAGATCGTTGCATAGCTGTAAAAAAAATATATTTAACACATAAATAATTTACGTATTTTGAAACTCTATTATATTTGTTTACTATTATGTAAATAGTCTAATTATATTTTTTTTTATTTTCTATTAGTTCTTAATTCTTACAGTTTTAATTAAATATTTTGTAGCCTTTTGTAAATAAATCATATTTTTAATATTTTTTGATAAATATAGATAATTTTAATACTTAAAATAAAGTTATTTTTTTATGAAACCAAAAATAGTCAACTAACAATAAAATGATGAAGATATATAAAAATTATCTTTTTTCCATGTTGTAAAACTCGACTTACATTTAATTTATGATAATGATTTTTTTTTATTATAATAGTTTATAAAATTTCTTAAATTTTTTAAATAATATTTATAAATTTAGTTATCTTTATGATTATATGATGTCACAATAGTATTTATAATGTTTTTACATAAAAGATTAACTATTTAAAAATGTATAGAAAAATATTTTGTGTACATTCCAAACCAAACTTTATTTTAGTTTAATATATTTTTCAAACGATCATTTATATAATTCATATTGATAATTTATTTTTTTTAATATGTTTTGTGTATTTATTTGTATTTTATACTTACTAAACATATATTAAACTATGTTACTGAGTTTTTTTCAAATTTATTATGATACTCTTTTCATACATATCACAAACAAAAATAAAAAGTAACACATAAAATAGTAACTATATTTCAATTCTTAAAATTACAACTCAAACAGTTATTAAGATGAATCACTACACTCTATTCCAAATATTTGAACACATTCGATAACAACAAGAATTTCAAAATGCTATTAAAAATAATGCGTAAACTAACCATTAAAATTAATTTCTTTTCCATAATATTATGATGTTGAAGTACACTATTAGATGTTGTTAGCTTTCTCTAATAATACACAAAACCAACAAAGTAAGGTTCGAGAGGACAAATCAAACCAAACGACACTGCGAGAGGCAAATATATACCTTATTATGTCCCATTTTGAGAAGGTTTTTTCGAAATCATTAGCAATGCTTCCAAAAATATTGATGAAAGTTCCGATGACACAATCTCATATGTTTAAGAAACGGATACATAGATCTTCTAAACATAGAAATTAATGCAGTCACAATTTCATGGTCTCATATGATTTTAAAGCCTTTGAAATCTGCAAGAGAAAAAACAATCTAAACATATAACCAAAGAAGAACTACGTGATGTTCAAGAGATACAAACAAAAACACTTGTTTATAGCTTGGGTTATGTGATAAAAACAAAATTGTCCACAAAACTTCATAGATTGTATTTTCAAGCTTTAAATCTATTGCAATAAAGATTAAATTGGAGATTAGAAAAAAACTGTAGAGGCAAAACAACCACTAAACAACATCGAGGATGATAGAATGGTAAACATGCTAAAGAGATACAAAAGAAAAGATAATTTCGAAAGGAGGAATACTGATCAATTTATACTCGCATAAACACTGGCTCACCGATGTAAATCACGCATTCACGACTTTATCGTAGCTGATTAAATTAATAGGATTAAACACTAATAAATCATAACTCAGATTGTTTCAGAGAAAAACGAAGATCAGGAGTCGATGTAGAAAGATGAAGAGAAACAAATCCTAAGGTTTCATTTCTTTGCAAGTTGTGTCAACATGATTACGTAGGGCCGGGATTTCGGATATTCAGTAGGAACAATTTGGTTTTAGGTAAATTGGTTATTTAGAAAATATATTCAATGAGTATTTGATTGATTTATGGTTCAGTTTCTGACTGGTTTCAGGTCGATTTGAATCTATATATTCAATTTGTATTTAATTTTTTCAAATAAGAAATTTTAAAAAATTACAATTTCAGATAAATATTTGTATATTCGAACTAAATATATATTCATAGGCTGGATGTATTTACAAAGCAATTGAAATGATCCAGTGATAAAAGTATAATTTTTTTTAAAGTCTAATTGGATATCCGAAACACGTATCGACACCACAACGCTCAAATTAGTGACGTGAAATTCCATGCGGTAGCACCAAGAAAAATTGTTTACTTTATATAAATAGATAGATAATCTAAAATTATTATATTAAAAATAAACATTTTATAAATGTTTATTATTTTTAAAACACAAAATAAATATAATAATAATAACAATATTTACATACAACTCCTAACATTTTTATTTTTCTGTTAATCTATACTATTATTTGCGAAGTGATTTTTCGCAACGGAGCTCTCACGTTGAAAGTTGGAGTGGTTAATATCGTTTATACCCTTAATGAATTTTTATAAAAAATACCTAGAAACAAAAAACGAATTTCAAATTTAATTGATTAAATAATTGATTAAAATTGACAATAACAAGAATTATCCAAAATCTAAAAATATATTTTAAAATTAAACAATAATTTCTATGTATATTGTGTTATTATCTGAAAATATGGTAATTAAAATCTACAAATTCAAAATCAAAAAATACAAAACTAAATATTATTAAATAAAATTCTTAATTTTACATAATTGAAATAAATATTACACTTAATGAATTTTATATATAATTAATTATATAATAAAAACAAATTTTTATTAATAATATTATTTTTTTATAGGATAACTCTTATATATTGTGTTGTTATCTTAAAACATATCTTTCAATTTTTAAATTTAAAAAGATAATTTATAATAATTAAGTGGTTAAAATTAATGTTAATAAATTTTATTTATAACTAAAAATGAATTTTAATTAATAATATTAAAATTTTATTAAATAAAATAATTTTTATATATATATATTATAAACTAATAGATATTTATAAAACGATTAAGCCCGCACGTGCGGACAAAACACCTAGTAGCAGTTAGTACAAAACTACCCGGTGACCCAGGAAAATTTCAACCTTTATTATGTGTTAACAGTGGAATACAACACAAAGCTACTAACTTGCTTGTTGCCTGCCACTAACATGAAAAAAAAACAGCTTCTCTCGCCCGTAAAGTATGTAAAACAACAAGATTTTGTTAAAAAGTTTAGTAACTACGCAGAGGCAACTCCTGATTGATTCTGCTGAAACCACTCAGGTGGCCACCACGTGGGTCTAATCGCCTCCACCTTCACGTCCTCTGACCCACTTACATTCAATTCAGTGGATGCTTTAAAGGCTTCCTCTACTCTCATCACTCCCATTCCTCGGCTACCCAAAGCTGTTGAAACTCTCCCTATTTTCTTTCCGCTTCCTGATTCAACCACTTCAGCTCCAGCTGCTATTTTCTGGTTTACCTCTGCATTAACAATCATCATTACCATCTTCTCCATTCTTGATCACAACATTCTAAGAACGTTTCAAATATTTTGTACCTTTTCCATTGCTATCAGTGAATCTTAAAGGGATCAAGCGTTTTCGTATGACACCTCGGTGGTGAGTTCGAGCTATAAGCTCTTGACCAACATAACATCCTTTGTCAAAGCTTATCGCATTAAGACGCACAAAGTTATATTCAAGCGGGATTGCTTCACCTGTAAAAGCCACATATTATAAGTAAGCAGAGAAGAAGAGAGATTGATGAGTTAGCTCATACCTTTAGGTATTTCAGCTGACCCTTCAGCAACTCCATGCTCTAATCTCCACAAAAGGTAATTGCTTTCATCTGTTTCTTTATCTGCCTCAACTAAAGGCGCTGCAAAACAAAAGTACAGTCAGTATTCAAAGCTCAAGAACCACAAGATTCGATTAGATCAAGAAACTTACGAGTTGCATCAGAAGGAAAAATGCTTCTGTAACCAAGACAATCCAACCTTGGATCCTCGTACCATTGCCATCCATATTTATTACCACTAGCTGTAGATTCACCAGCACGATCTACACCACCTCCCCATCCCACAGAAGAAGATCCAGAAAGGTTCCTACCGTAACGCTGCCAACACGAGAACTCCTCTGCAACGTTCTCAATATCCACTTTGGACCTCAGACGATATCTATCAATATTCCAAACACACCACAACTGAGAACTAAACAACAAAAGGGTTCCTTCTTCTACAAGAAACCTAATCTAGAAGGACATTGCTAAAACCTAATTCTTCACACTGTGAAAGGAAAACATTAAAAGCGTTACTTTTGAGAGTTTCTACCAATTCATCTGCAAACAAAACGCCAACCCTTAAAGACCCGAATCCGACCCGGGTCCGGATCCCTCTTCTACAAAGATCTGAGCTTTTTCTAGCAAAGACAGTAAAAAAAGCTTACTTTTTGAGTGTTTCCAGCAGTTCATCGAGGACAGAGACATCAACATCTGCAAACAACTCAACAGACCCATCACGACCCGGATCCGACCCGGGTCCGGAGCCTGTCCGGTCGAGTTTTTCATAGGGTCGTGTGGGGCTATACAAGAAGAAATCGTACAGAAACCTCCCCTGAGGAGTTAACAGCGATGCGTACATAGGCGGCGTGGAAACGGAAGGCATGTTGGGAGTAGGAACCGTCGAGCTTTTCTCGCCGGAAGATTCACCGAACCTCCGTACATCGTTGGTCAACAGTCCCTGAAGAAATTTAATTGTATCCGGTCCGCTAAACCGGACAACGGAACGGGATTTGAGCTTAGATGCCATCGGACCGGCATCCTCGAGACCGCTGTGTAGACTCCGGCGATATATTCCGGTAAAATTGGAGATTTGACGGCGGAAATTGGATCGAAGCATTATAAATTGTTAAGAGTTTTGGGAGTATTGTTCTTCGTTTCTTCGGTTTAACGACAGCCTTGGAGGAAGAAGCTCTTAAGACAAAGCCACGTGAGTGACACGTGGTGGTGGTATTGATCTCTGCATTGTGACACGTTTTCTGGAAGTACGGGTGTTGTGTGGTTGCCTAGGGTAGAAACCAGAAAACCGAATTGATATAAACAATAATAATAAAGTGATGTTAAGGAAATAGACGAATCAAAATAGAATTAAAATTGATAAGCAAAACGCATTTAATAATAAAGATGGAGGTGATATATGATCTTTTTTCTTAATTCTAAGTATTCGCTTTGTAGTGAGATAAAACTGTACGAATACCGAGTCTCAGGATACAACCATGGTTGACGATTCACGGTTCACTCGTAAACGCCCTATCGAACTATAACTATGAAACACTCTCGACAATAGACTTACGCTAAGAGGTTTTGCTGGTTTCGTAATGAGAAGTGTGAAAAAATGTGAGAAATAAAATAGAAGAAGACCAACTATTTAAAAAGAGGAATGAGATTTGATTTTTGTAACTGTTACAAAAATATCCCGAAAATTTTGAGAGTAATGCATTGAGAAACTTTCTCCGCAAGATCTCTCTTTTCTTGATTCGGGTATGATCAATTTCGAATATACAAGAAGTCATGTCGTTTTTAGACGAACTACATGTCGTTTATACAAGAAGTCATGCTGTTTTTTGAAAATAAAATGACAAAATATTAAGCTTAATTAGATTAAAAAACATTTGTTAATAACCCTGGGACCATATCCCGAAAATCTTGAGAGTAATGCATTAAGAAACTTACTCCGCAAGATTTCTCTTCTCTTGACTCGTGTATGATCAATTTCAAATATACAAGAAGTCATGCTGTTTTTTGAAAATAAAATGACAAAACATTGAACTTAATTGGATAAAAAAACATTTTTAATAACCCTAGAACCATACTTTCCTAAATCCTAACCTAGGTTCCTACCAAGCCAAGCCAACCGAACGACGGCAGCGCACGTGGAAAGCCTTTCTTTCTCTCAAGCTGTTTAAGCTACTATCACATGTAAGTCTATTTATACTGTTCAACATTATCTCTCATTTATCGATGTAGGATGTTCTTAATTTCTCTCATCAAAGTCATTGGACTTTTAGACCAACCAAGCCCATTTATTTTCACGTTTTAAAAAGACCCAACACCTAGGAACTATTTCAACGAAATTACTGAACCAAACACAAGAAGAGACTTTGTTCTCGTTTGAACAAGCTTTCAAGATTCGGTCGTTATTTCTGGATTATTGCAAGTGTTACCATTTCTACAAACGTTTACGTTTGCAAAATAACTTGAGAGATTTTTTTTTAATATATGTTAAATTTATTCAAAAGAAAATACTATTTTACATCTAGTGCATCGGTTATGAAAATCAACACTATGAAAAGAAACTATTCGTAGGAAATAGAGAGTTATCGTGTGGCAATCCAAAGAGAAAGCCCTGCTGCAAAGTTGAAATTTCTTTGTTGGCGGAAAGCTAAGCATCGGTTCCGAATCAGCTGATCCACCATTTTTGCAAGCACTGATGCTATAGTAGGTGTAGCCCCATGTCTTCTTTCATTTCTTTCCTTCCACAGAAAAAATATTGTTGCTTGGATGGTGTAACGTGTGAGGAAAGTTTCAAGTAGACCTCTGTTACTGTCCATAGTAAGGTCCATCAATTCTAACAATCTCGTAGTGAAACTCGTCTGCAGTAAACCCAACATTAGAATCAACCAGACATCCGATGAATAAACACACTCGAAGAATAAATGTTCTCGAGTTTCGAGAGGGGCTTGGCACAAAGTGAACTTTTGAGATTTTTTCAAATGGTGGTATTTCTTTTTTCTTTTTCTTTTTGGTGTAAACTTTGTATTGATTTTGAAAGGCTAAAAACTAAAGTTACAACAGACTCATTCCCATTACAAAAGATCATTAAATAAGTATAATCTATTAAGAATAAGCATAAAAACATGTAAGACACATGTTGTTTAACAAAACTATCAACTTTTTCTGGAAGTGGTGTAGCATTTTGGTCACGGAATCATCATTCTCTTTTCCCGATCAATTTGAATAGCTTGCTTCTTCCTTCTTTTTCGAATGCGTTGATCTACATGGATTTATCTTCAAATCGTTAGGCATAAGATCCGGTGAGAAACTTCTAAAGAGAGACTAGCTGCACAGTATCATAACATCTTCCAAAAGAAAGGTCCAACTCATCAAATCTCTAGAAACAAAAAACAAAGAACTTATAAGAACAACTTTTTTTATTAGCTTTTGAAACTACTCAAAACTAAAGCTTTCAATGTTTTTTAGATCGTATGATCTCTCTTAACATATAAAGACAACCACATAATTACATCATTAAAAAAAAATCATACTTAACAACATTAAAACAATATTTGTGTGAAGCGTGGGCACACCCCTACTATTAAATATAAGTATGATATATGCAAGAGAAATTCTCTTAGATAGCCAATTTTAGTTTGTTTGTCACAAAAATAGTTTTTAAAGAAGAAAATGACCAAAATGTTTTTTTTAAGCTAAAAAAATCATTTATATGCATTTATACCCCTAAGGTTAACTAATTTGGACTTTAGGGTTTAGAGTTAAGGGGTGGGTTTAGGGTTTGGGTTTCAAATTTCAAAAAAAAAAAATAAAAAAAAATCAAAATTTCCAAAAAAAAAAAAGTCTATTTTGGTCATTTTATTTTTTTGAGAGTTATTTTTGTGACAAAATTTTAAAAAGTGCTATTTAAGAGAATTGCCCTATATGCAACATTCTAAAAATAACCCCCCTTGTCAATCGCATGCGTTAAGCCTAGAAGCTGTAGCAGGAGAAGCTCATGTATTATTGCTACTCTTTTTTTTCTTTCTTTCTTGTTATTACAATAAGTCTCTTATGCTTGTCCTAATATCTATGTACTTTTAAGTATGTGACAAGCTATTTTGGGAAAAAAGTTGATGAATATATGGGATTATAATGTCTCAGAAAGTAGCTAAAATTTACATATTAGACTTAAGATATGGTAACTTACAACAATGTTTACTATTGAATACTTTTGCAAAGAGTTATCTACTAACAAAGAGGAAAGGAAACCAGATTTAGTGCAGTTTTAGCGTACCTCTTTTCCAGACTCCATAAGAGTTAACTCTCCGGAGGCGCTTAATACACTCGATGTAACGATCTGATCAGTAGAAATTAGCCATTGCACCAGATACATGTGGAGAAAGTGAAAAAAAATCATTCTAAATTCACCTCAACCAACCTGGTAATTACAGAACTATATATACTCATCGACAATGGAGAAAGCAAACACATGGTCATGGTAAGGTTTAAACTTATGTGTTCCTTGGGGATTCCAAAAACCTGTAGAAGAAAACTAATTAGCATAAGGTAAAAAAAAACTAACAAAAGAAGAAGAACCCATAAACAACAAAAAAAACTAGAGACAAAAGATATGAAGTAAAACGAGGAAGAAGCTAGGAAAGAGAGACGGGAAGAGTTGCCATTGAAGAAGTTAGTAGTAGAAGAAGAAGAGAGACCGGGACGCGTTGGTCCAAGTGGTAAAAGATGTCCAATATTGCCTAAAAGTCTAAAAATCTAATTGAGACAAATAAAAATTTAGTATGTCATATTTTACCAATTCTCTCTTTATATATAGTTTGTATTTGGTTTTAAAATTAAAACCGTACGTAAATGCAGTTTTGGATTGTGAAATAAAATATTGAAGATTTTTTACAGTCGTCAAAATAACATTTATTTCAACATTTTTTTTTTTTTTCTAACTTGCGGTATCCCGGATCTATAGAAGGGTCCAGACTAATTCTCAAGGGAGGTGCAGCTTACGGATAGACCATTTTTCCGTGTAAAGTGACCAAGATAATTGTGATTTAGTTTTGGGCAGCAGGTGGATCAAACCTGAAACATGTTGGTGTCCCAGGACCCGTCTCCTTACCACTCGACTACAACCACCCGTTTTTATTTATTTCAACATTGTTAACTGAAATATAATCATATATACAGTTTCAAAACAATATAAGACAAATTTATTGTTATATAGTAGAAGAATAGTGACAGTACATCGGTTGTTTCCTGTAAGATTTGAATAGTCATTGGGGTCTCATGGTAAAGCTGTTTTTAAAACCGTTGTTACAAGTTGTTTCTTTGCAGTGCTTTTCTAGCTGATAAAATTCAGTTTTGTGTTGTGTACCCATTAAACTATCCTCCGTCGTAGTTTTGTGGAACTTCCAAAAATGGCGAGAACGTGTTTGTTCATGTCATATTGATGAACTCATGAAATCTTCATGTTTGTGTGGTTTGTCTGCATTGGGTACGGTAAACTCCATTTCAAGTATAGATATATCTTCCTCGTTCTTGTTGTTTTATTTAAAATAGTTTGTGAGCTGGAGACCTTGATGGAATGTGAGGCTACGCCTTCAAAAAATTTAATTTTTTTCTAAAGATCATTTTAGAATAAGAATGAATTAACATACAGTACAATTTTTCATGGGCATCCTTCAAATTAAAATAGAATTACATGGTAATGTGATATGTTACATCTTTGTTTTTGCGCCTAGGAGTACTATGGATTTCCTGTGTGCCAATTTGTGATAGAAAATTCAAAACGACGCGCTATTGAGTTTTTATGGGATGATGCATGTATTTTTTTGGTCTGTGTAAATTACTAAAATCATTCAACAACATTTGCCGCTAGCATTATTCATTCATCTTTAGACTGCAAGAAAAACATAATTATATAGTGTAAAATGAATAAAATTTTCATCTGAAAAGAATAAAGTACAAATAATAGAATAAACCCTAGATCATATAAGAAACCACGCTGCTCAATTGTATGTATCGATATATATGTCTATTTGTCCACATAGAGTATATGAATTTGTGTCTAACATACATGAATGATATACTAAAATTTTAATTCTCTTAGGATGTAAACAATCAATAAGAACAGTTTTTATCGATCACCTCCCAGGGGCGGATCTAGGAGAACATTTAGTTGGGGGCATTAACATAAATCTTGAACTAGTTGGGGCACTTTAATGAACTTAAGCTAATTTTAAGATGATTACTTACAGAAAATAAAATTTTAGATGGGGCCACGTGACCCCGTTATGTTGAACGTACGTCCGCCCCTGTCACCTCCTTTAGGAAAACAACATGATTTACATTTTCATTTTCATTTACATATATGTGTGTATATGATCCAGTTAAAACTGTTATTGGTAGACAAACGCCTAATGAGGAACCAATATGGAGATTGCTGATGAAATAAAAACAACCAAACAATACATTTAAGACAGGCTCAACATTTATTTGAGCCCTAGGAAAAAAGATAATTAAAGTTCTTAATGTTCATGTTTATTTATAAAACTTAAATATATTTCTAAAAGTTTTATCACCAACATTTTTATAAATATTTTGATGAAAACAAATTATACACTCCACATGAAAAATATTTAAGGGCCCCTTTGTATTAAATTTAATAAATATTTAAATTTTTCTATATAAAAATGTGTGTATAGAAAAATATTAAATCATTAACTATCAAAATATGAAGGGATGTGAATTTAAATGTGGAGCAGTATCACCGTTTGTCTCTCCATATTAGCCGTCCCTGAGTACACCGAATACAACTTAGACATGGCATATACTCGTCAAAATAATATATGAACAGAAAATATTGTTTTAGCCGACGATGTTCCCATGACTTCAAATTTAATATTTATAGTTTGGGTTACATATCATTTACAAAAATCTTAAAAGTTTTATGATAAAAGGGTACAGGTAATAATGAAATAATCTTCCCTTTCACCACATTAATATCATAAACAAATTCATTTCTTTTTTCGTGGCTAAAGTAATCATCAATTTAAAACTGTTCTTTTTATAAGTTTTTGGACATAAACAAAAAACAATCAAAAAAATTCTTAAAGTTATAGGAAGTTGCCAAAGAATCTGGAACATATGTTATGCCCAACAAATCACTATCTTAAAATAAACACTTAAGCACGTCGTCTAAATTGTTAGGAAGTGCAACACACGAACCCAAGTGGGGGAGGGGATAATATAAAACTTCACACAAAAAGCGACTATATATAAAGGGGCTTCATGTCTGAACTATACATAACCAAGAAAAGAAACTAAAAAGAGCAGCTATGGGTAGAATGAAATCCCCCAAAACAGTGGGATTAGGGCATTATATGGTTTATGTTGTGATCTTTAGCGCCATCGTAGCTGCCGCTTACCCTTACGCATCTCCTCCAACAACACATAAATATTCCCCAGTCCATCAACCCAAATCACCAAATCCACCCAAAAAGAATTCCCCATATTACTCGGCAGCACCATCTCCTCAACCACAATATAGAAGACAAGGCCCCAAACATACACCACATCCAAAACCATATATCTACAGTTCCCCACCACCTCCCTCATACTATTCTCCTTCTCCGAAGGTCGAATACAAGTCTCCACCACCACCATACGTTTACAACTCCCCACCACCTCCACCATATTACTCTCCTTCCCCAAAAGTGGACTACAAATCTCCACCACCGCCATACGTATACAGCTCCCCACCTCCTCCACCATACTACTCCCCTACCCCGAAGGTAGACTATAAGTCTCCACCACCGCCATACGTCTACAGCTCCCCACCACCTCCACCATACTACTCTCCTTCTCCAAAGGTGAGCTACAAATCTCCACCACCGCCATACGTCTAC
>MU108188.1:0-32034 GCA_012274485.2 Sinapis alba
ATATTGTAAATACTTGATGAAGATGAGGCTGATATGGTAATACACACATTTTCGAAAAAAAAAAAAATTACATTAATGGCATTTTCGTAAATTATCTGAAATTCTAGGGTGAAAAGGGAAAATCAAAATTTCAAAAAAATCAGAGGTTGGTTTTGCAATTGACTTCAAGTTTTGAGTCACTTTTGCAAAAAGCCCTTATTTAAAATGAATAAACGTAAAAAATATTGCTAAAAATAAATTTCGCTTGAAGATCGGTGGGTCAGAATTGAGCATAAATTTAATATAAACTAATTTTAATTATGTTATTTCATGCATATATTAATTTATTCAACAACTAAATACAAATACAATAAGATTAATATATAATAAAAATGATAAATAAATATAAAATATATATATGTTATTTTTTAATACTTAGATAGTTCATTTTTTGAAACAAAAAAAAAACAAATGTAAATGTTTACTTATTACTTTATATTTATAATCTAAGATATATAAGTTTATTTTTTTAATTTAGATTTTTTTTTGAAATATTATAATATCTTTAGAAGTGATAATATTTTTATATTTTACCAAATTAGATTTAAAAAGTTCGTGAGTTCAATAATCAAATACTATTTCAACAAATAAAAATATATAAAAGAAGATACAAATATATGTTATATTTTAAAATTATTAATTTGATAAAAACCAATAAAATTGAATAACATACTAATGTTTGAAAAATTGATATACATATTTGAATATATCACATTCTTGAAATAAAAACAAAATATTTATTTAAATAAAAATGAAAGTTAACATCCGCGCGGTTGCGCGGGTCCAAATCCAGTTATAATACATAAAAGCGAAGTTGGAATACATGTAGCCGGAGACAGACACGTTTTCACTGCAAAGAAGTTACCACCAGAATGACTCTTTGATGATCCACCAGACACAATGGAGCAGAACATCGAGAGAGAGGAAACTGTCAAGACAACTTCAGACAAGAACAAAGCCAAACCGCCAAAGCTTTAGTCGTCGGATCTCTACCGCTGGAGAGCTCAATCGACACTAACTAAGAGAAAATTATTGAAGAGACACAACCAACAAACCTAAGGATCTTCGCTTTAAAGAGCTATCAATACCTCTGATCTAAAGCTATTGATTTTCACGCATGACAAACTAAGAATCTAACAGATAATAAGAAGCTTAAAGAAGCCGCAACCCTACCTAGGGGATGAAAAAACAATCGAGAGCCAATATTGAGAGTTGAGAGAAGGTGATGCAGCAGCATCTCTACACGCTGACGCCAACATGATAATTTGAATTATCATCGCTATTGATTGGCTTTCTTTTCCTATTTGGATTTGGCTTTTGTGTTTTATCCTTTTCTTAGCTTATTTTGATTTTCTTGTTTTACTTAGCTTAAGTTTTTATAGTCATTATATAAGAAGAGCTAAAACTCTCTTGTAAGGATACGATTTAGAATTTATAAAAGAAGCTTTGCTTTATATCTTGTTCGATTCGATTCAATTCATCAAACAAGAAGTTGGTCTGAAGAAGCTATCGAAAGAAACTTTTGATCGATCCAAGAACAGGTCTCTTATAACCCTAAAAGTTCGTGATCGACCGTTCACCCGATCGTACGCTGCGCCAGGTTGGTATCAGAGCTCTGCTACGCTCCGAAACTTTCTCAACCGCTACGATGGTTCGTAAAACTCGTTCTCAACAACTCGTTGACGACGACACCCCGGCTACTCAACAATCCATTAATGAATTACAACAACAAATCGCAAACCTCACTGCTGCGGTAGCTGCATTAACAACGCAACACACAGCACCGACAATTCATCGCCACCACAACGACCAGCTTTCTCACCATGAAGACTCCGACAGTGACACCAATGCGTTCGCCCCACTCCGCCAACAAAACCCGCGACATCGCACCAATACACATACTCATTCCGATTCAGACAATGAACCCAACGACTTTACATGGAAATCGAGTTTCAAACTCGAAATACCAGAATTCACCGGATCAACTATCGCCGAAGAACTCCTTGACTGGTTTGTCACCGTCGAAGAAATTCTTGAATTCAAACAGATTCCACTCGACCGATGTGTACCCCTAATTGCAATACGATTCAGAGATCGAGCGGCAGCATGGTGGTCGTAGAGTAAGACGACAAGAGCTCGACATGGAAAATCTAAAATCTCCACCTGGGATAAACTCAAGCGTGAGATGAAATTTTTTTTTTTACCTTACAACTACGATCAATTACTGTTCCAAAAATATCAGAATCTAAGACAAGGGACAAGATCAGTCGACGACTACGCAACTGAATTTTTTAAAATGATTAATCGCGTGGAAACTCAAGATTCCGAAAAACAGTTGGTCATGAGATTCGTCGGAGGACTACGACAACAAATTCAGTTCACCTTAAACTTGTTTCGGCCGCAGTTAATTTCCGAAGCTCACCAGCATGCCCTTACCATTGAAGCACAAACTCGTGCTGGTTTTCAAACGTGGGGGACAGGAAGACAGACTCATCCAAACACTGCAGCTGCATCCGCGACTCCAACAGACAATACAACGGCAAAAACAGAAACAGCCATCGTACCTATTGATCCACAAAAACAAAATCGCCCAGGGGGATTTCGATGTTATTCTTGTGGAGAGACTGGTCACCGTCAATCTGCCTGCCCGAACAGAGCACGTCGTGGTCTGCTTCTCGAAGACCAAAACTCCGACGAGCCTATCTACGACGAAGACGATCAGTATGACACAGAGGAACTTGTTGATGATTCCGGACCTTTACTGATGCTTCGACGCTCGTGCTTAGCTCCACATATTACTCCGGATAATCCACAACAAAACAACCTCTTTCACTCCAAATGCACTATCAACGGCAAAGTCTGCAGCTTTATCGTCGATTCAGGCAGCTCCGAGAATGTGATCTCTTCGGATGCCGTTAAAAAGCTTTCTCTGCCTGAAGAAACACATCCAACACCGTACAAACTTGCATGGTTACAACAGCACAACGACTTATTCGTTACCAAAACGAACAATGGTATCCTTCTCCATCGGTGATGCTTATCACGATAAGACTTATTGTGATATAGTACCAATGGATGCTTGCCACCTACTCTTAGGACGACCATGGGAGTCTGATCGACGAGTAATTCACGATGGGTTTCATAACACTTACAGCTTCCGATTTAACAACCGCAATTTTATACTCAAACCCTCGCCACCCGCCTCTCTAGCCCCTCCTTCGACAACCTCGACTCCATCAGCTCCATTAACCTCATCTGTCCTGCTCCTACAATGAGCCCCATTCGAAAGTCTCATGCGTGATACATGGATGGTGCTGCTCCTAGTACCCTCTCCATCATCAGTCACCATTCCATCTACTCAACCACAAATCAACAACATCTTGAAAGAATTCGCGGATGTCTTCCCGGATGACCTCCCAGCCGGCTTACCACCCTTACGGGATATCCAGCACCGCATCGACCTTGTACCTGACGCCTCATTACCTAACCGTTTCCACTACCATATGAGTCCATCGGAACATGAAGAACTTCATCGTCAAGTAGAAGAGCTTTTACAAAAAGGATTCTTACGCGAAAGCTTAAGCCCATGTGCAGTTCCGGCTTTACTTATTCCAAAAAAAGACGGAACATGGCGAATGTGTGTTGATAGCTGAGCTGTTAACAAGATCACTGTGCGCTACAGATTCCCTATCCCACGTCTTGACGACTTACTAGACCAGATTGGCTCTGGTTCGATTTTTTTCTAAACTAGACTTACGAAGTGGATACCATCAAATCAGAATTCACCCAAGCGACGAATGGAAGACTGCATTCAAGACAAGAGAAGGTCTCTTTGAATGGACAGTAATGCCTTTCGGTCTCTATAACGCCCAAGTACTTTCATGCGCGTCATGAATCAGGCATTACGGTATTTTATTGGCAAATTTGTCGTGGTTTATTTCGACGATATCCTCATCTTCAGCTCCTCCTTGCAAGAGCATTTCGAACATCTCCGTGCTGTTCTTCCCATCCTACGCCGCGATCAGTTCTTCGCAACAAGGAAGAAGTGTGCGTTTGGCGTATCCGAAGTCCACTTCCTCGGGTATATCGTCTCCACTCAAGGCCTATCCGTCGATCCAAGCAAAGTGGAAGCAATACGCTCGTGGCTTACGCCAACAACCATCACCGAAACACGCAGTTTCCACGGCCTTGCTTTATTCTACCGTCGTTTTGTCTCCCAATTCAGTACTTTCATGGCACCTATCACTGATTGTATACGAGACGGCAAGTTTTCTTGGACACCGGCTGCTGACCAAGCGTTTCACAACATCAAAGAAAAGCTCTGCTCCACTCCAATTTTGGCGCTACCAAACTTCACCGAAGTCTTTGAGCTGCATACAGACGCCTCAAAAACTGGCATAGGCGCGGTTTTAAGTCAGCATAGTCGCCCTATTGCTTTCTTCAGTGAGAAGTTATCCAATTCCCACCTTCGTTACAACACTTATGACGTTGAGTTCTATGCCATTGTCCAATCTATCAAGCACTGGCGTCATTACCTATTTCATCGGGAGTTCGTTTTGTACACTGACCACGATGCTTTGAAACATCTAAGCACACAAAATAAATTCTCCTCTCGGCATGCTTCTTGGATATCCTACCTACAACAATTTACTTTTGTGATTAAGCATACCTCGGGTTCTTCTAACCGCGTCGCAGATGCACTTAGCCGCCGACATTCTTTGCTCGCTACAATGCACACAACAGTTCCCGGGTTTAGTTCTTTTGTGGAGCTCTACGCCTTTGACCCATTCTTTGGAAAGGTTTATTCGGATACCACAACAGGGATTCCAACTCCATATACTCTCTGCGATGGTTTCCTATTCTGTGATAATAGATTATGCATTCCAGACTGTAGCTTGCGCCTTAAATTGATTTCCGAATTACACCGGGAAGGACATGTTGGCAAAGATCGGACTCTTCACTTACTCTCCACGTCTTACTTTTGGCCTTCCTTACGACGTGATGTCGAACGATTTGTCGAAAGATGCATTACGTGTCAGCAAGCTAAAGGCCATACAACAAATGCCGGTTTATATATGCCTTTACCGATTCCGACTCAGCCGTGGACAGATATCAGCATGGATTTTGTGGTTGGCCTTCCTCGTACTCAGCGTGGTTTTGATTCCATCTTTGTCGTCGTGGATCGTTTTTCAAAAATGGTCCATTTTATTCCATGCAAAAAAACAACGGATGCTCTTCAGGTAGCTACGCTTTTCTTTCGCGAAATATACCGTCTACATGGTTTACCGTCTTCCATTGTGTCGGATCGTGACTCGCGTTTTCTCGGACACTTCTGGCGTTCTCTTTGGAAGTTTCTGGATACTAGCCTCGATATGAGTTCCGCTTATCACCCTCAGACGGATGGCCAAACAGAAGTTGTTAACCGGTCTCTTGGCAATTTGTTACGCTGTCTAGTTGGTGATGCTGTCAAGACATGGGATTCTCGACTGCCGCAGGCTGAGTTTGCCCCATAATCGTTGTGTCAATCAAAGCTTGGGTTTTAGTCCTTTTCAGGTTATATATGGCATCCTCCCACGAGCTCCGGTCGACCTTTCTTCCCTTCCAGATCATACCAGGATCCATGGTGATGCGACGGTCTTTATCGATGCTATCCTCGATACGCATGTCAAAACTACCCAGCAATTGGAAGCTTCAGCTACAAAATACAAGGCTGCAGCAGATTCTCATCGCCGGCGTTTGGTCTTCGATATAAGCGACTTGGTTTGGGTTCATTTGACTCGTGATCGTTTGCCTGCACGTGCCTATAATAAGCTCAAGTCTAAAAAGATCGGCCCGGTGGAAGTCACAGAATGTATCAATGACAATGTCTATCGTCTCAAGCTTCCCTCTGACATCACAACCTCAAATGTCTTTAATGTCCGCTATCTCACTAAGTATGTTCCTCCGGACACACCAGCTGATTCGAGGTCGAATCCTAATCACCCCGGGGGACCTGATGCAGCAGCATCTCTACACGCTGGGGCCAACATGATAATTTGAATTATCATCGCCATTGATTGGCTTTCTTTTCCTATTTGGATTTGGCTTTTGTGTTTTATCCTTTTCTTAGCTTATTTTGATTTCCTTGTTTTACTTAGCTTAAGTTTTTATAGTCATTATATAAGAAGAGCTAAAACTCTCTTGTAAGGATACGATTTAGAATTTATAAAAGAAGCTTTGCTTTATACCTTGTTCGATTCGATTCAATTCATCAAACATGAAGTTGGTCTCAAGAAACTATCGAAAGAAATTCTTGATCGATCCAAGAACAGGTCTCTTAGAACCCTAAAAGTTCGTGATCGACCGTTCAACCGATCGTACGCTGCGCCAGAAGGAGACAACACATGGGCAGAAATCACTTGAATCTGAAAAATCCCAGAGAAAAACCGACCAGCCCACCTGAGAAGAAGGTACGTCACCAAAACGAAAAGCCAGCAACCTCACTGGAAGAGAAAGAGAATGTTGCCGGAGTCAAGTGCCGATGGAGACGCCATAAAGACAAATACGTCACCTGAGCCAAAAACGGCCGCCCACCGAGAGGAGAGTGCTACACCGGAAGGGGGCCCAACCATGGACAGAGGAACGTCGGAGAAAACTGGCTAGGGTTTCTTTTCAATATTTTTTCCGTGTAAAAAAATCTAGAGAGAGAAAATAAAAAAAAAAGAAAGAGAAATTCATTGTTTATTTTCTAATAACGTATACATCTTTATTTTCTTTTTCTTTTATGCTTTTCTTTTATGAATTTTAGGTTTTATTTTCTGTATCGATAATATTGGCTTATACACACTTAGATAATTATACTAGGTGGACGGCTGCACATAGACACATATAAATATAATTAGTAGCTTTTAGATCTATAAATAATGATATAATAAATTATACATGTCAAACAAATCATATATAAATGTATGTCAAATATTGGTTATAAAAATGAGTATATAATATTTAATATATTTATTATTAGATATTATATATTTATTTTTATTGAATATATTTCTAATATATATTATTAGATAAAATTAAAAAATATAATTAATTTAGTTTATTTAATAATATCAAAAATTATGTTTATATCCAAAAATATATTTTAAAATTTTAAATAAATTTTACAATAAAAAAATATTTTATAAAATTTACATTCAAATTATAAATTAATTAATATAACTAATTTATATTTTAAATGTGAAGTGAAAGATATTATGTGTCTATATATGTCTACTTTTTCAATGGTTTATATCTTTCAATTAGATCCCTTGAGTACTGTTAAGATATTATGTGTATACATATTTCTACTTTTTCAATGGTTTATATCTTTTGAAAATTAAATTTAATTACTTAATAAAAATACAAATAAATAATAATGATTTACATGTTAGATATTGAAAATGGAGTTATCCCGTTAAGAACATTTCCAATCATATTCCATATTTTACTGTAAAATAGAGTGGAAAATTGAATAATAAATAAAGAAAAAAATTACTGTAAGAATAGATTAATGGTGTTAAAGTTGCTCTAGACTTACTAGGTAAAACAAGTAAAACTGGGGTCATTGTCACGGTTTCACCTACTCATGCCACCGCACTCTCGTCTCTACAAACTCATTAACCTATTATAAGAAAATTTCTGATTAACTACGACATTTTACGTAAAAATGCTGACTCGCAAATTTATATATACTATACAAGTACTTTACGTTGAAATCCAAATTTAATGTAGTTTCGTCGTAAAATAACGTCTCTTTTTATTCATAGTAAAATAAAAGTAATTTGACATGGATTTTACATGGAAAAAATATTTCATCGTAAAACCAACATTATTTAGCTTGTATATTATGGCGAAATATTTTACGTCTGTTTAGTGGGGAAATTTCAAGTTTACCTACTTTTTAGTTGTAAACGTGAATTCCGTTGGGTTTACCAACTATGTTTCCTCGTAATTTCGTAGTAAAATCTCACCTACCAATTTCAAAATTTTCCTATAAATATGTGATTTATCTTTCAAATGAAACACATCAAAAAAAATAAAGCAAAAAAAAAACAAAGCAAAAAAATATCTTGTGATGGGAATATTTTTTGAGTTGTGGAGTTAGATGTATATGCTTAGAGATGCTAACGGGAGAGTGATGAAAGAATTTCTCGAGGGGATGGAGATTTTTGTGTATCAAGCAAATTCTACACCGCTCACGCAGGAAAGCGGTAAGATTTTGTCCTTGTCGGAAATGCAACAATACAAAACTCTTCCTTCGTGAAAATGTATGGAAGCATTTAGTAAATAGAGGTTTCAAGCTATATTACTATATTTGGTGTCAGCATGTATAATTATGGAGATGAAGCTAGTAGTAATTGCAATTTTCAGAATGAATCGGTTTATCATTTACATAATGAAAATAGTTACCATCAGGAGAAGCAGATGGTAGATTATGATAGGGTTCATGAAATGGTAGCTGATGCATTTGTAGCTGATGAAGTTAAAGAGCCTAGCATAGTTGTAAAAAAGTTTTATGAAATGTTAGATGTTGCGAATCATCCAATCTACAGTGATTGTAGAAGAGGTCTCTCTAAATTGTCGTTAGCAGCTAGGATGATGAATATTAAAACTGATCACAATCTACCTGAGAATTTCATGGATGCATGAGTAGACTTGTTTAAAGATTATTTGCCGAAAGACAATATTTCAGCTGATTCTTATTATAAGATTCAAAAATTGGTTTATAGTCTTGGATTCCCTTCAGAGATGATAACGTTTGCATCAAAAATTGCATGATCTACAAGGGAGATAATGAGAAGTTCGATGAATGTTGATTCTGCAAGAAGGCACAATTCAAACCGCAAGCACGATTCACTCATCCATAGATGCAAGAGTTTGAAAATATTTTAATAAAGTACATTCAAATTTCGCTAGAAATAGTCAGAATATGTATTTTGGAATATGCACAAATAGACTTAGTGCATTTGGAATGTCATGGAGACAATATTCCTTGTGGCTAGTCTTTCTTATGTCATACAACCTACTACCTGAGATGTGTATTCAACGGAAGTTTCTATTCTTGACCATATTAATACCTGGTCCGAAGCATTCAAAAATGTCTCTAGATGTTTTTCTGCAACCACTGATAAAAAGTTGAAAGATTTGTGGTCAACATGGACGAGGACGTATGATTGTTCAACAAAAATAAAATTTACGATGGAAGCGATGGTTTTGTGGACCATAAGTGACTTTCATGCTTATGGGATGTTGTCTTGATGGACAACACATAAGGTATTGGAGCATCTTCAGAGATCTGAGCATACACACTGTTAAAGTGGATGTCCTTGAACAACTTTATGAGAACATTCTCATCTTATTGTGCAACTTGTAGAAGATATTTTCTCCGATATTTTTGACGTCATGGAGATCCTAGTAGTCCACCTCTCATATGAGGCATTGCTTCATGGAATTGTACATTACGGATGGATGTATCAGTATGAGCGGGCCATGAAACATTTGGAAACAAAACCCAAAAACCTCGCAGAAGTTAAAAGTTCTATAGTTGCTGAAATTTTGACGGAAGAAACATCTCATTTCTCATTGTACTACTTTGTACCAAAATTATATACCGAGAAAAGAACTCCAAGAAGATATGATGATGGTGGTGTCGCGCCAACATATGTGGTTGATGGTGTTCCAAACGTCTTTTGCCAAATTGGACGATTGGATGGGAAATTGAAAGAGGTTTTTTGATCGAGTGATGAAGACGCCCATAGTGCACACACTTATATCCTACTCAATTGTGAGGATACATTGATGTGTTATTTTGAAAGATAACACATATAAATATATATATATATATATATATATATATATATATATATATATATAATATTTCTCAATCATTGATTAATTAATACAAAATGTGATTTTACAGTCTATTTATTACTCAAGTCAAAGAATTAATACCATGAATATCCACAAGTGAAGTAGACAAAAGGAAAGATCAACACTTTATTAAGTGGTTGAGGAGTCAGATATTAAATCAAATTTTATGTCATACATCTCTATTTGCCGTTAATATGAATATTTTTGACATTATTTTTATTGTTGCAGGTTGAATATGATGATCCATCTTATCCCCCATGGTTTCACGAATTAGTTTAAGGTCCAGTTGCAAAGGTCACCACATCACTGATGTATTTCACATGAGGCTTTACTTTTCATACATATGAGTATGGTAGACGGCATGCGATAAGTAATTATGGAATATGTGTGAAAGGCGAAACAAATTTCTATGGATCTTGTAGGAGATTATTGAGTGAAATTTCCAGGGTTATTGCAGCTGAAATGCGACTTCTTCAAATGTGAGTGGTTTGACTCTATCGTCAACATAAGTGTTCGGTTTAATAATTTGAACCTTTCATATTAGCTTCGCAAGCAGGCTAAGTTACCTTCATTCCATACCCTCGGGTGAAAGACTTTGGAATAAATTAGTTAGCTGTTATCAAAGTTACACATCATGGAAGAATAATCAGTGGAGAAGAACCACTTTTGCAATAAGAACACATCAATTAACTCGAGGAACCTGAACAACAAGTTGATGACATCCTTCTCATTGATCTACATAATCGTGATACGAAGATCCTGGCGACGATACCATAAATGAAGTTGTTGAAGACGAGTTTGATGAAAATGATGATGCCTCTAGGGATGACTCGAATGTTAACGATTGTATCCAAATGATGATGTAATTTTTTCTTTAAATAAATCAAATGATAAATTTTTAAACTAAATGGATGTGTTCAGTTTTTTTTAATTATGAAAATTACATTAACAAATTAATTTTTGGGTTATGCAAAATGTTAAGAGATTTGCGGATTGAGGGTTTAGAAAGTAGTGATGGATTTTACAAATTATGGAACTTAGGGTTTGGGGTTTCAGGTTTTAGGGATTCAGAATAAATTGTCATAACATCCTCATTTAAAGATAACACGGGCCTGGTTTATTTCTCGTAAAGATAACATCCTCGTTTAAAGATGCTACATTTTTGATCAAATAACCGTTTGGATTTTCGATTTGGGTCCTGTTCAGATTTTGGAGTTTATGCCTAGCCCTATCATGCCTAATCATGATTATTAGAGATAACAAGATAATGAAGATCCATAAACCCAAAAGCATACCAACTCAAAACATAAGATGAAAACAGAAAAACCGAGCACACAAAGATAGTTTCAAATAAATTCATACCAAACTTAAAACACAATTCGTTTCTAGTAATCTAGAAAATGATGATTGCTAGCTCCCAGTCAATCCATATTCATATCAAATGACTTAGCACCAACATAACCTTCTTCTGCGGTTGCTTCACGAGCTGATGGTGGTGGCTCTTGGCGATAATCTATGTCATTTCTCTTGTGAATGCTGCTTTGTTCTTCATGATTCATGAAATCATAAGGGTATTGTTTTGATGTATTCATAGACATTGCTGGAATACTGTTTATGTTGAGATGATGTTGGTAGGGGTGAGAGACTGGCCCAACAAAACCAGGGAAGGCAAACATTGGTGGAAAGGTCTTCTCCATCTCTAAATTATGGTCTCCATTGCTGGTACTTCCTTGAGGGGAAGGTGGCTTCAGAGATGGGAAAATCCATTCATCCATCAAGTAGTAACTTTGCTTCTCCTTTGAAGAACCAATGCTAGCCATGTTCACTTCTTCATAAGTCTTCCTAGATCTCTCCTTTTCCTGGCCGCCTCCTGTGGTGGTTATAAACTCCTTGACTTGCTCTTCAAATGGATACTTCGGTGGATCGCGAAGAGGAAAATTCTGAACAGAACCTACCTTATTCCTTAAATGCATTATGGCATCCTTTGTGGAAGAGATCAATGAATAGATCTCTTTCACGTCAAGATCATCAATTTTAGGGAAGCTACTTAGTTTCACCATCAACTGATCTATTTTACACTCCATGTTCTCCTTCTGAGTCTTCCTCAAATTCTCATGAACCTTGCATGTCTTTTCCTTCAGATATGACTCTAGAGTCGTCTCATTCTTCTTCTTCATGAAATCCGGCAAGGCATTGAAGTCTTCGAGGAGGTTACGAGCCGCCTCAGCAGATGGCCACACCATTGGCTCAACCTCTTTAGGGGAGAACATAATAAAACAAGCTTTTGTATCACATAATATTGATAGTTCTTTTACCTTTTTTACTAACCCCGACCTCCTTTTCTTCAAAGTTATTTCTCTTGAGTTTTCATTTGCCATCAAGGCAAGTTTTACCTTCTTTGGCATTATCACTCTTTGAGTCTAATCTCTCTTTTTAGTTTTTTTCTTTTTGNGTATTTATTTTTTTTGCTAGTAAGTTAGTTACCTTTTGAATAGAATTTTGAAATCTATGAAGTATGTAAATTTGTTTCCAAAAAATAGTGGATGCATTGTTAATATTGACCAATATCATTCCTATCTGAAAGAAAAATATAATTTGTGGTCATAGTAAACATTAATTAAATTGTTAAAAATAATACATAACTTTAATTTATGTTCGAACATGAGAACAATATAATTCGTGGTCATAGTAAATATAATGAATTTATTATCTGTTAATTTTAATAATTAACACATTCAATGCTATATATTTATGATTTTATCAAAGAATTTTAAGGTTCTGGTTGGTAACAATTTTTCCTTTCGATTTTGGCTTTAGAAATTTGGCGGTAGAAATTTTGATTTTAAAGGGTGTAACTGTTATTTTGAATACTTTTAATAGTCGGATTGGCATCAAAAAGATTTTGAAACTCTCACTATTATAAAAACATATATTCATATTATGAACTATGTTTATAACTAATATAAAATTTGTAAGAATGAAAAATCTTAAAAATATATACGAGAAGAATATTCAGAATGGAAAAGTTCATATTTATTCTTTTATTTGTAGGGTTAATAACCAAAACATACATAAAGAATGGTATAAATGGAAAAGAAAAATTTCGACGAAGTTATTGAGCTTCCAGATTTTTGTGATACATGATGTAACATATTTTAAAATCATTAAATGATTTTTTTCTGTGTTTCCAACTTAAATTAGCTCCAAACTGGTAGTTGAAATTATGAAGAATCTTTAATTTATAAATAGTTTTTAGATTAATTTCTTGAGTTTTCATTTGCCATCAACACAAGTTTTACCTTCTTTGTCATGATCACTAGCTCTATGAGTTTGATCTCTCTTTTTAGTTTTACTTTTTTGGGCTGTTTGAGAAAATACCGCATTTGCAAGTTCTTTTATGGTAGAACTAGAGAGGTTGAGAGTTTGTGATGAAATATAGAACACGTCAAAATAATTTTTTCGTCAGTCAATGTGTTTTTAATTGTTTTTGTTGGTAAGTTGGTTATCTTTTGTATAGGTAGTAAGTTAGCTATCTTTTGTATATAATTTTTTTTGCTAGTAAGTTTGGATTCGCTTTCTCTAAGTTTTTCTGGTTCTTAGTAGAGTTTGTGCAATATCTGGTTTGGTTCTTTCTTGCAACTGTGTCTTTCATCCTGCTTCTAGTGCCAATTTGGTATTATGGTTACTGGTAAGTGTGTGCTTTGGCTTATTGTTTGTGTTTGATCTTATTATATGTTTAGAAAATTTACCGCATAATGTTTTCTCAAGAGGTTAAGATGGACAGTAGACAGTTATTGTTTTGGACATCCTTGGAAAGTAGACTGCGTCTTCATTGGAAGTGATGAAGACACTGCATATATATTTTCTGGACTTTAAGATAACTCATATCCCAATAGCTCAAATAGGAATTTCAGATTATTTAGCTAGGATTGCGAGATTTTTATAGAGAGCTTTGTTACATTGGTTGTTCTATTTCGGTCAAGTTACCTAGATAATCTCAAGTTTGAGTAATAGAATATATGTTTGTTATAAAAAAAAACTAGAACAACTTCTTTTGAATAGCAAGACAAAACTTCATATACGATTATATGTACTAATTATATATTTTAATCAACCTTAAAGCAGGCAAATCGGAACAGTTACAGAGTAGGCTCTGGTATGCTGGAGAAACAGAGATTCATCGGAGATACAAAGGATTCAACCTAAGCTATACAAACAATTATTTGTACATTTTTCTCTACAAAGGAATGGACTGTATATGTTAACCTCAAAAATACAAGCTCATAGCATTAAAACTTTCCATATATATGTACGTACTGAGATTGATTCCACATATATTCAAAGAATAACACTCCAAACTAAAAAGTCAATCACGTGACTACTAAATCAGTAGTACCACGAAACAAAAACTTCTAAAATTAAATAGATAGACCCTTTTCATACGGCATGGATTGGTTTGACATAGTTCTTGTTCTGTCGTGGTCTGCTATCTCTGCCTTAGCCTCTCTTTTAGACTTTAAGATTCGTTATGCTGCTCTGTCTTCTTGTCTACAGCTGCTTTGTGTTTGTTAGGTTCTGTTCAGGAGTTTTGTCTCTCGGAAGTTAATTGTTATGGTTGCATCTACTAGCTCGCAGTTGTCAAAGTCTCTCATTGCTTCTCTTCCGAGGAAGTGTCTGGTCTCAATCGGTAGATGACTTTGATAGGATCGTTGTGTATGTGTGTAAGTTTGAGTGTCCTCTTTGATGCTTTTCGCAGTCAGAATTCTTGGTCTGCGGTCTTGTGCCCTGCTTTTCGTTGCAACGGTTTTCTTGTTGGGTCTTGGTGGTCCAGTCTCCGGAATTGCTTGCTCTAAGCCTTTCCTTCGTTCAAGCTACAACAGTTCTTGGTAAGTTTTGTGCAAGGTCTGGTTTGGTTTCTTCTTGCAACTCTTGTCCTTCATCCAGTCTCTAGTGCCAATTTGGTATTATGGTTACTGGTAACTGTGTGCATTGGCTTATGGTTCAGGTTTTATCTTAATTTCTCTAAGTATATGTTGGGAAAAATTACCGGATAATATTTTTTCAAGAGGTTAAGATGGAAAGTAATCGATTAATGTTTAGGACATCCTTAGTATATTTGAAAGAGATTTTCTACTAAACCTTTGTATTTAGAGACTCTTTTAGAACTTTTACTGAAACGTGTTTCTCTCTATCTGTTTTTGTTTTTACTTGATTGTTACAAGTGAATTAATAACTCCTATTTATAATGAAATATATCTTCAAGCTAATTCTGTATCACTCTCTTAATCTTATCTACAAGATCTTCTACACACTTCTTCTTGGGCTTCTTGAGTTAGGGCTTAATTGTGCTTTGATTAATCTTGGACTAGTGAAGGAAACCCAACAAATCTCCCCCTTCCCGATTTAGCCCTAAAACATGTCTATGCTTGTGCCTCGACAACAATCTTCAAAATTTGTGATCGATAAATACTTTGATCAAAAAGGCTGAATAATTTTCGCCTGTGTGTACCTTGTTGAGATGTTGGAGCTTCTCTTCAAGAACTTCTCAAATACAATAATCTCGGATATCAATGTGCTTTGAGCAAGAATGAAAGGTTGCGTTCTTTTCTAGGTGAATGGTGCTTTGATTATCACATAGCACAATATACTTTTCTTGACTTACTCTCAACTCAAGCACGAAATTCTTCATCCTTAACAAATTATGAAATACTTTTTAATAGGTAACTTGATATTTAAAATATTTATTTAAATTATAACTCATATTTTTATATATCATAACAAAATAAACATTGAAATACTTATATATTTATATCTAATATTTATATTGACTATTAATTTTGGGTTTCTTGAATTATCAATTTGGGTTTGGTTAATAACACTTTAGATTCAGATATGTTTTGTATCACCTCACATGATCATTCAGGTATTTCTACATTTCTGATCAAATTACCGTTTGGATTTTCGGTTTGGGTCCTGTTCGGATTTTGAATTTTATGCCTAGCCCTATCATGCCTAATCATGGTATTCAAAATAACAAGATAATAAAGATACATAAACCCAAAAGCATACCAACTCAAAACATAAGATGGAAACAGAAAAACCGAGCACACAAAGATAGTTTCAAATAAATTCATACCAAACATAAAACACAATTCATTTCTAGTAATCTAGAAAATGATGATTGCTAGCTCCCAGTCAATCCATATTCATATCAAATGACTTAGCACCAACGTAACCTTCTTCTGCGGTTGCTTCACGAGCTGATGGTGGTGGCTCTTGGCGATATTCTATGTCATTTCTCTTGTGAATGCTGTTTTGTTCTTCATGGTTCATGAAATCATAAGGGTATTGTTTTGATGTATTCATAGACATTGCTGGAATACTGTTTATGTTGAGATGATGTTGGTAGGGGTGAGAGACTGGCCCAACAAAACCAGGGAAGGCAAACATTGGTGGAAAGGTCTGCTCCATCTCTAAATTATGGTCTACATTGCTGGTACTTCCTTGAGAGGAAGGTGGCTTCAGAGATTGGAAAATCCATTCATCCATCAAGTAGTAACTTTGCTTCTCCTTTGAAGAACCAATGCTAGCCATGTTCACTTCTTTATAAGTCTTCCTAGATCTCTCCTTTTCCTGGCCGCCTCCTGTGGTGGTTATAAACTCCTTGACTTGCTTTTCAAATGGATACTTCGGTGGATCGTGAAGAGGAAAATTCTGAACAGAACCTACCTTATTCCTTAAATGCATTATGGCATCCTTTGTGGAAGAGATCAATGAATAGATCTCTTTCACGTCAAGATCATCAATTTTAGGGAAGCTACTTAGTTTCACCATCAACTGATCTATTTTACACTCCATGTTCTCCTTCTGAGTCTTCCTCAAATTCTCATGAACCTTGCATGTCTTTTCCTTCAGATATGACTCTAGAGTCGTCTCATTCTTCTTCTTCATGAAATCCGGCAAGGCATTGAAGTCTTCGAGGAGGTTACGAGCCGCCTCAGTAGATGGCCACACCATTGGCTCAACCTCCTTAGGGGAGAACATAATAAAACAAGATTTTGTATCACATAATATTGATAGTTCTTTTACCTTTTTTACTAACCCCGACCTCCTTTTCTTCAAAGTTATTTCTCTTGAGTTTTCATTTGCCATCAAGGCAAGTTTTACCTTCTTTGGCATTATCACTCTTTGAGTCTAATCTCTCTTTTTAGTTTTTTTTTCTTTTTGGGGTTGTGTGAGAAAATACTGTATTTGCAAGTTCTTTTATGGTATAACTTGAGAGGTTGAGAGTCTGTGATGAAATATAGACCACGTAAAAATACATTTTTGCATCAGTCAATGTGTTTTTTTTTTTTTGCTAGTAAGTTAGTTACCTTTTGAATAGAATTTTGAAATCTATGAAGTATGTAAATTTGTTTCCAAAAAATAGTGGATGCATTGTTAATATTGACCAATATCATTCCTATCTGAAAGAAAAATATAATTTGTGGTCATAGTAAACATTAATTAAATTGTTAAAAATAATACATAACTTTAATTTATGTTCGAACATGAGAACAATATAATTCGTGGTCATAGTAAATATAATGAATTTATTATCTGTTAATTTTAATAATTAACACATTCAATGCTATATATTTATGGTTTTATCAAAGAATTTTAAGGTTCTGGTTGGTAACANTTTTTTTTGCTAGTAAGTTAGTTACCTTTTGAATAGAATTTTGAAATCTATGAAGTATGTAAATTTGTTTCCAAAAAATAGTGGATGCATTGTTAATATTGACCAATATCATTCCTATCTGAAAGAAAAATATAATTTGTGGTCATAGTAAACATTAATTAAATTGTTAAAAATAATACATAACTTTAATTTATGTTCGAACATGAGAACAATATAATTCGTGGTCATAGTAAATATAATGAATTTATTATCTGTTAATTTTAATAATTAATACATTCAATGCTATATATTTATGGTTTTATCAAAGAATTTTAAGGTTCTGGTTGGTAACAATTTTTCCTTTCGATTTTGGCTATAGAAATTTGGCGGTAGAAATTTTGATTTTAAAGGGTGTAACTGTTATTTTGAATACATTTAATAGTCGGATTGGCGTCAAAAATATTTAGAAACTCTCACTATTATAAAAACATATATTCATATTATGAACTATGTTTATAACTAATATAGAATTTGTAAGAATGAAAAATCTTAAAAATATATACGAGAAGAATATTCAGAATGGAAAAGTTCATATTTATTCTTTTATTTGTAGGGTTAATAACCAAAACATACATAAAGAATGGTATAAATGGAAAATAAAAATTTCGATGAAGTTATTGAGCTTCCAGATTTTCGTGATAGATGATGTAACGTATTTTAAAATCATTAAATGATTTTTTCTGTGTTTCCAACTTAAATTAGCTCCAAACTGGTAGTTGAAATTATGAAGAATCTTTAATTTATAAATAGTTTTTAGATTAATTTCTTGAGTTTTCATTTGCCATCAACACAAGTTTTACCTTCTTTGTCATGATCACTAGCTCTATGAGTTTGATCTCTCTTTTTGGTTTTTCTTTTTTTGGGCTGTTTGAGAAAATACCGCATTTGCAAGTTCTTTTATGGTAAAACTAGAGAGGTTGAGAGTTTGTGATGAAATATAGAACACGTCAAAATAATTTTTTCGTCAGTCAATGTGTTTTTAATTGTTTTTGTTGGTAAGTTGGTTATCTTTTGTATAGGTAGTAAGTTAGCTATCTTTTGTATATAATTTTTTTTTGCTAGTAAGTTTGGATTCACTTTCTCTAAGTTTTTCTGGTTCTTAGTAGAGTTTGTGCAATATCTGGTTTGGTTCTTTCTTGCAACTGTGTCTTTCATCCTGCTTCTAGTGCCAATTTGGTATTATGGTTACTGGTAAGTGTGTGCTTTGGCTTATTGTTTGTGTTTGATCTTAACATATGTTTAGAAAATTTACCACATAATGTTTTCTCAAGAGGTTAAGATGGACAGTAGACAGTTATTGTTTTGGACATCCTTGGAAAGTAGACAGTGTCTTCATTGGAAGTGATGAAGACACTGCATATATATTTTCTGGACTTTAAGATAACTCATATCCCAATAGCTCAAATAGAAGTTTCAGATTCTTTAGCTAGGATTGCGAGATTTTTATAGAGAGCTTTGTTACATTGGTTGTTCTATTCCGGTCAAGTTACCTAGATAATCTCAAGTTTGAGTAATAGAATATATGTTTGTTATAAAAAAAAAACTAGAACAATTTCTTTTGAATAGCAAGACAAAACTTCATATACGATTATATGTACTAATTATATATTTTAATCAACCTTAAAGCAGGCAAATCGGAACAGTTACAGAGTAGGCTCTGGTATGCTGGAGAAACAGAGATTCATCGGAGATACAAAGGATTCAACCTACGCTATACAAACAATTATTTGTACATTTTTCTCTACAAAGGAATGGACTGTGTATGTTAACCTCAAAAATACAAGCTCATAGCAATAAAACTTTCCATATATATGTACATACTGAGATTGATTCCACATATATTCAAAGAATAACACTCCAAACTAAAAAGTCAATCACGTGACTAGTAAATCAGTAGTACCACGAAACAAAAACTTCTAAAATTAAATAGATAGACCCTTTTCATACGGCATGGATTGGTTTGACATAGTTCTTGTTCTGTCGTGGTCTGCTATCTCTGCCTTAGCCTCTCTTTTAGACTTTAAGATTCGTTGTGCTGCTCTGTCTTCTTGTCTACAGCTGCTTTGTGTTTGTTAGGTTCTGTTCAGGAGTTTTGTCTCTCGGAAGTTAATTGTTATGGTTGCATCTACTAGCTCGCAGTGGTCAAAGTCTCTCATTGCTTCTCTTCCGAGGAAGTGTCTGGTCTCAATCGGTAGATGACTTTGATAGGATCGTTGTGTATGTGTGTAAGTTTAAGTGTCCTCTTTGATGCTTTTCCCAGTCAGAATTCTTGGTCTGCGGTCTTGTGCCCTTCTTTTCGTTGCAACGGTTTTCTTGTTTGGTCTTGGTGGTCCAGTCTCCGGAATTGCTTGCTCTAAGCCTTTCCTTCGTTCAAGCTACAACAGTTCTTGGTAAGTTTTGTGCAAGATCTGGTTTGGTTCCTTCTTGCAACTCTTGTCCTTCATCCAGTCTCTAGTGCCAATTTGGTATTATGGTTACTGGTAACTGTGTGCATTGGCTTATGGTTCAGGTTTTATCTTAATTTCTCTAAGTATATGTTGGGAAAATTTACCGGATAATATTTTTTCAAGAGGTTAAGATTGAAAGTAATAGATTAATGTTTAGGACATCCTTAGTATATTTGAAAGAGATTTTCTACTAAACCTTTGTATTTAGAGACTCTTTTAGAACTTTTTCTGAAAAGTGTTTCTCTCTATTTTTTTTTGTTTTTACTTGATTGTTACAAGTAAATTAATAACTCCTATTTATAATGAAATATATCTTCAAGCTAATTCTGTATCACTCTCTTAATCTTATCTACAAGATCTTCTACGCACTTCTTCTTCTTGGGCTTCTTGAGTTAGGGATTAATTGTGCTTTGATTAATCTTGGATTAGTGAAGGAAACTCAACAAATCTCCCCCTTCCCTATTTAGCCCTAAAACATGTCTATGCTTGTGCCTCGACAACAATCTTCAAACTTTTTGATCGATAAATACTTTGATCATAAAGGCTGAATAATTTTCGCCTGTGTGTACCTTGCTGAGATGTTGGAGCTTCTCTTCAAGAACTTCTCAAATACAATAATCTCGGATATCAATGTGCTTTGAGCAAGAATGAAAGGTTGCGTTCTTTTCTAGGTGAATGGTGCTTTGATTATCACATAGCACAATATACTTTTCTTGATTTACTCTCAACTCAAGCACGAAATTCTTCATCCTTAACAAATTATGAAATACTTTTTAATAGGTAACTTGATATTTAAAATATTTATTTAAATTATAACTCATATTTTTATATATCATAACAAAATAAACATTGAAATAATTATTCGAAATACTTATATATTTATATCTAATATTTATATTGACTATTAATTTTGGGTTTCTTGAATTATCAATTTGGGTTTGGTTAATAACACTTTAGATTCAGATATGTTTTGTATCACCTCACATGATCATTCAGGTATTTCTACATTTCTGATCAAATTACCGTTTGGATTTTCGNAACAGAAAAACCGAGCACACAAAGATAGTTTCAAATAAATTCATACCAAACATAAAACACAATTCATTTCTAGTAATCTAGAAAATGATGATTGCTAGCTCCCAGTCAATCCATATTCATATCAAATGACTTAGCACCAACATAACCTTCTTCTGCGGTTGCTTCACGAGCTGATGGTGGTGGCTCTTGGCGATAATCTATGTCATTTCTCTTGTGAATGCTGCTTTGTTCTTCATGGTTCATGAAATCATAAGGGTATTGTTTTGATGTATTCATAGACATTGCTGGAATACTGTTTATGTTGAGATGATGTTGGTAGGGGTGAGAGACTGGCCCAACAAAACCAGGGAAGGCAAACATTGGTGGAAAGGTCTGCTCCATCTCTAAATTATGGTCTCCATTGCTGGTACTTCCTTGAGGGGAAGGTGGCTTCAGAGATGGGAAAATCCATTCATCCATCAAGTAGTAACTTTGCTTCTCCTTTGAAGAACCAATGCTAGCCATGTTCACTTCTTCATAAGTCTTCCTAGATCTCTCCTTTTCCTGGCCGCCTCCTGTGGTGGTTATAAACTCCTTGACTTGCTTTTCAAATGGATACTTCGGTGGATCGCGAAGAGGAAAATTCTGAACAGAACCTACCTTATTCCTTAAATGCATTATGGCATCCTTTGTGGAAGAGATCAATGAATAGATCTCTTTCACGTCAAGATCATCAATTTTAGGGAAGCTACTTAGTTTCACCATCAACTGATCTATTTTACACTCCATGTTCTCCTTCTGAGTCTTCCTCAAATTCTCATGAACCTTGCATGTCTTTTCCTTCAGATATGACTCTAGAGTCGTCTCATTCTTCTTCTTCATGAAATCCGGTAAGGCATTGAAGTTTTCGAGGAGGTTACGAGCCGCCTCAGCAGATGGCCACACCATTGGCTCAACCTCTTTAGGGGAGAACATAATAAAACAAGATTTTGTATCACATAATATTGATAGTTCTTTTACCTTTTTTACTAACCCCGACCTCCTTTTCTTCAAAGTTATTTCTCTTGAGTTTTCATTTGCCATCAAGGCAAGTTTTACCTTCTTTGGCATTATCACTCTTTGAGTCTAATCTCTCTTTTTAGTTTTTTTTTTCTTTTTGGGGTTGTGTGAGAAAATACTGCATTTTCAATTTCTTTTATGGTATAACTTGAGAGGTTGAGAGTCTGTGATGAAATATAGACCACGTCAAAATACATTTTTGCATCAGTCAATGTGTATTTATTTTTTTTGCTAGTAAGTTAGTTACCTTTTGAATAGAATTTTGAAATCTATGAAGTATGTAAATTTGTTTCCAAAAAATAGTGGATGCATTGTTAATATTGACCAATATCATTCCTATCTGAAAGAAAAATATAATTTGTGGTCATAGTAAACATTAATTAAATTTTTATAAATAATACATAACTTTAATTTATGTTTGAACATGAGAACAATATAATTCGTGGTCATAGTAAATATAATGAATTTATTATCTGTTAATTTTAATAATTAACACATTCAATGCTATATATTTATGGTTTTATCAAAGAATTTTAAGGTTCTGGTTGGTAAGAATTTTTCCTTTCGATTTTGGCTTTAGAAATTTGGCGGTAGAAATTTTGATTTTAAAGGGTGTAACTGTTATTTTGAATACTTTTAATAGTCGGATTGGCATCAAAAAGATTTAGAAACTCTCACTATTATAAAAACATATATTCATATTAAGAACTATGTTTATAACTAATATAAAATTTGTAAGAATGAAAATCTTAAAAATATATACGAGAAGAATATTCAGAATGGAGAAGTTCATATTTATTCTTTTATTTGTAGGGTTAATAACCAAAACATACATAAAGAATGGTATAAATGGAAAAGAAAAATTTCGATGAAGTTATTGAGCTTCCAGATTTTTGTGATACATGATGTAACGTATTTTAAAATCATTAAATGATTTTTTCTGTGTTTCCAACTTAAATTAACTCCAAACTGGTAGTTGAAATTATGAAGAATCTTTAATTTATAAATAGTTTTTAGATTAATTTCTTGAGTTTTCATTTGCCATCAACATAAGTTTTACCTTCTTTGTCATGATCACTAGCTCTATGAGTTTGATCTCTCTTTTTAGTTTTATTTTTTTGGGCTGTTTGAGAAAATACCGTATTTGCAAGTTCTTTTATGGTAGAACTAGAGAGGTTGAGAGTTTGTGATGAAATATAGAACACGTCAAAATAATTTTTTCGTCAGTCAATGTGTTTTTAATTGTTTTTGTTGGTAAGTTGGTTATCTTTTGTATAGGTAGTAAGTTAGCTATCTTTTGTATATATATTTTTTTTTGCTAGTAAGTTTGGATTCGCTTTCTCTAAGTTTTTCTGGTTCTTAGTAGAGTTTGTGCAATATCTGGTTTGGTTCTTTCTTGCAACTGTGTCTTTCATCCTGCTTCTAGTGCCAATTTGGTATTATGGTTACTGGTAAGTGTGTGCATTGGCTTATTGTTTGTGTTTGATCTTAAAGTATGTTTAGAAAATTTACCGCATAATGTTTTCTCAAGAGGTTAAGATGGACAGTAGACAGTTATTTTTTTGGACATCCTTGGAAAGTAGACAGTGTCTTCATTGGAAGTGATGAAGACACTGCATATATATTTTCTGGACATTAAGATAACTCATATCCCAATAGCTCAAATAGGAATTTCAGATTCTTTAGCTAGGATTGCGAGATTTTAGAGAGCTTTGTTACATTGGTTGTTCCATTCCGGTCAAGTTCCCTAGATAATCTCAAGTTTGAGTAATAGAATATATGTTTGGTATAAAAAAACTAGAACAACTTCTTTTGAATAGCAAGACAAAACTTCATATACGATTATATGTACTAATTATATATTTTAATCAACCTTAAAGCAGGCAAATCGGAACAGTTACAGAGTAGGCTCTGGTATGCTGGAGAAACAGAGATTCATCGGAGATACAAAGGATTCAACCTAAGCTATACTAACAATTATTTGTACATTTTTCTCTACAAAGGAATGGACTGTATATGTTAACCTCAAAAATACAAGCTCATAGCAATAAAACTTTCCATATATATGTACATACTGAGATTGATTCCACATATATTCAAAGAATAACACTCCAAACTAAAAAGTCAATCACGTGACTACTAAATCAGTAGTACCACGAAACAAAAACTTCTAAAATTAAATAGATAGACCCTTTTCATACGGCATGGATTGGTTTGACATAGTTCTTGTTCTGTCGGGGTCTGCTATCTCTGCCTTAGCCTCTCTTTTAGACTTTAAGATTCGTTGTGCTGCTCTGTCTTCTTGTCTACAGCTGCTTTGTGTTTGTTAGGTTCTGTTCAGGAGTTTTGTCTCTCGGAAGTTAATTGTTATGGTTGCATCTACTATCTTGCAGTGGTCAAAGTCTCTCATTGCTTCTCTTCCGAGGAAGTGTCTGGTCTCAATCGGTAGATGACTTTGATAGGATCGTTGTGTATGTGTGTAAGTTTGAGTGTCCTCTTTGATGCTTTTCCCAGTCAGAATTCTTGGTCTGCGGTCTTGTGCCCTACTTTTCGTTGCAACGGTTTTCTTGTTTGGTCTTGGTGGTCCAGTCTCCAGAATTGCTTGCTCTAAGCCTTTCCTTCGTTCAAGCTACAACAGTTCTTGGTAAGTTTTGTGCAAGGTCTGGTTTCCTTCTTGCAACTCTTGTCCTTCATCCAGTCTCTAGTGCCAATTTGTTATTATGGTTACTGGTAACTGTGTGCATTGGCTTATGGTTCAGGTTTTATCTTAATTTCTCTAAGTATATGTTGGGGAAAATTACTGGATAATATTTTTTCAAGAGGTTAAGATGGAAAGCAATCGATTAATGTTTAGGACATCCTTAGTATATTTCAAAGAGATTTTCTACTAAACCTTTGTATTTAGAGACTCTTTTAGAACTTTTTCTGAAACGTGTTTCTCTCTATCTGTTTTTGTTTTTACTTGATTGTTACAAGTGAATTAATAACTCCTATTTATAATGAAATATATCTTCAAGCTAATTCTGTATCACTCTCTTAACCTTATCTACAAGATCTTCTGCACACTTCTTCTTCTTGGGCTTCTTGAGTTAGGGCTTAATTGTGCTTTGATTAATCTTGGACTAGTGAAGGAAACCCAACAAATCTCCCCCTTCCCGATTTAGCCCTAAAACATGTTTATGCTTGTGCCTCGACAACAATCTTCAAACTTTTTGACCGATGAATACTTTGATCATAAAGGCTGAATAATTTTCGCCTGTGTGTACCTTTCTGAGATGTTGGAGCTTCTCTTCAAGAACTTCTCAAATACAATAATCTCGGATATCAATGTGCTTTGAGCAAGAATGAAAGGTTGCGTTCTTTTCTAGGTGAATGGTGCTTTGATTATCACATAGCACAATATACTTTTCTTGATTTACTCTCAACTCAAGCACGAAATTCTTCATCCTTAACAAATTATGAAATACTTTTTAATAGGTAACTTGATATTTAAAATATTTATTTAAATTATAACTCATATTTTTATATATCATAACAAAATAAACATTGAAATAATTATTCGAAATACTTATATATTTATATCTAATATTTATATTGACTATTAATTTTGGGTTTCTTGAATTATCAATTTGGGTTTGGTTAATAACACTTTAGATTCAGATATGTTTTGTATCACCTCACATGATCATTCAGGTATTTCTACATTTCTGATCAAATCACCGTTTGGATTTTCGATTTGGGTCCTGTTCGGATTTTTGATTTTATGCCTAGCCCTATCATGCCTAATCATGGTTATTCAAAATAACAAGATAATAAAGATCCATAAACCCAAAAGCATACCAACTCAAAACATAAGATGGAAACAGAAAAACCGAGCACACAAAGATAGTTTCAAATAAATTCATACCAAACATAAAACACAATTCATTTCTAGTAATCTAGAAAATGATGATTGCTAGCTCCCAGTCAATCCATATTCATATCAAATGACTTAGCACCAACATAACCTTCTTCTGCGGTTGCTTCANTTGTTTTGATGTATTCATAGACATTGCTGGAATACTGTTTATGTTGAGATGATGTTGGTAGGGGTGAGAGACTGGCCCAACAAAACCAGGGAAGGAAAACATTGGTGGAAAGGTCTGCTCCATCTCTAAATTATGGTCTCCATTGCTGGTACTTCCTTGAGGGGAAGGTGGCTTCAGAGATGGGAAAATCCATTCATCCATCAAGTAGTAACTTTGCTTCTCCTTTGAAGAACCAATGCTAGCCATGTTCACTTCTTCATAAGTCTTCCTAGATCTCTCCTTTTCCTGGCCGCCTCCTGTGGTGGTTATAAACTCCTTGACTTGCTCTTCAAATGGATACTTCGGTGGATCGCGAAGAGGAAAATTCTGAACAGAACCTACCTTATTCCTTAAATGCATTATGGCATCCTTTGTGGAAGAGATCAATGAATAGATCTCTTTCACGTCAAGATCATCAATTTTAGGGAAGCTACTTAGTTTCACCATCAACTGATCTATTTTACACTCCATGTTCTCCTTCTGAGTCTTCCTCAAATTCTCATGAACCTTACATGTCTTCTCCTTCAGATATGACTTTAGAGTAGTCTCATTCTTCTTCTTCATGAAATCCGGTAAGGCATTGAAGTCTTCGAGGAGGTTACGAGCCGCCTCAGCAGATGGCCACACCATTGGCTCAACCTCTTTAGGGGAGAACATAATAAAACAAGCTTTTGTATCACATAATATTGATAGTTCTTTTACCTTTTTTACTAACCCCGACCTCCTTTTCTTAAAAGTTATTTCTCTTGAGTTTTCATTTGCCATCAAGGCAAGTTTTACCTTCTTTGGCATGATCACTCTTTCAGTCTAATCTCTCTTTTTAGTTTTTTTTTTCTTTTTGGGGTTTCGTGAGAAAATAATGCCTTTGAAGGTTCTTTTATGGTAGAACTAGAGAGGTTGAGAGTTTGTGATGAAATATAGAACACGTCAAAATACATTTTTGCATCAGTCAAATGTGTATTTAATTTTTTTTTTGCAAGTAAGTTAGTTACCTTTTGAATAGAATTTTGAAATCTAAGAAGTATGCAAATTTGTTTCCAAAAAATAGTATTATCATTCCTATCTGAGAGACCAATATAATTTGTGGTCATAGTAAACTTTAACTAAATTGTTAAGAATAATACATAACTTTCATTTATGTTCAAACATGCCAATCTCTTCCTGCCGCTATCGATTCCACCGCCTTTGGTATCACCCTGCGTCGATTCTTCACCCGAAAACACTGCAACATCTCAAATCACTAGAATCTTGTTCTCATTGATGAAACCTTGCGTTCAAACCGAGGCTAGTTGGTCAAAAAAAGCCAGAATCACCGTGAATTAAGAACAGTGGAAGCTTAAGTCGAGTTGAAGTTCGATTCTTTGTTGGGCCATTATTAAAATGCCAACTTCTACTAAATCTTCTTCAAAGGGCTTAAAATCCATCAAACTTCCCTTCATTCCTCAAGAAGCTTTACCTTAACGCTTCTAATGGCTAAATATCAGTAAAGACCGGCTCTCTTAGAAGAAGCTTCAGTTGACATGGTGAGACTGATTTATAAACAGTAGCCGACAGAATTGAGTTGAAGAATGGTGAAAGACTGATTTCATGGAACCGATCATAATGATCAAATTTATTACCTTCAATCAACGATCCGATGAGATTGAGCATGAAGATCAGCAGAGAAACGATTGAAGAAGCACACCAAAAACTCACCTACGCGAAAGCTAACTCCGCTAAGCATAAGACAAAATCAATCAAAGGTCAAAGATATATAACATACAAAAAGTCGATTAGATCTCTTCCCCTTTTGAAAGATCTGAATTTGTTAAGAAAGGTTAAAAAGAATTTTTCTCTCTTTAGAGAAGAGAAAGAGTTGACTGAGTTTGACTAATTTTTATTCGATTTTTTGAATAATTTATATATTTGAATGTTTTTGGTTAATGTTAAGTAGTTTTTTTCAAGATTTTGGGTCATTTTTGACATTAGCCCGAAGATAAGATTTTAATTTATCTCTTTAGTTTTATTTGTTTTTAAATCATCAAATATTACCAATCATTTTGCTTCACTTTTAAAGTTTAAATACTACATCAAAACTCTATTAGTTTTTGCCAATCATTTAGCTTTAGTTTTAAAGTTTAAAGCTACGATAAAGAAAACTTTTTGTCTTTTTCTATGTAGATTAGACAAAAATCCTATATCTTTATTATTCAGATTGTAATATCTATAAAGTAAAATAAAAATCATGTATACTATCAAATAAATTAACTATAGGTAAAATTTATTTATATTAAGATATTAATTTTACAACAATTTTTAAAAAAATTTATAAAGATATTTTTATTTACTTTTGAATAATGTTATAAAATATTATTTTTTTAAGAATAACATATGATAATAGTAAAATTTTGGTATAAATAATTATTTTCTATATACATCACATATCTTACATATTTTAAAATATATATACCCAAAAACTTAGGATACAACCAATATAACTACAACAAAAAAAAATTACATCAACGACTACAGTCAAATCACTTACAACATAAAATTTACAGCTACATTTCTACGTCTACAATCTAACCTAACCTATCTACAATGAAAATTTTGAATAGGATCTATGAATATTGTACAAAATATCAAAAAATCAGGAAAAACCAGTCCCGAAATTCGGAAAACCTGAACTGACCTAACGCCCCCACAATTATCAAAATTGTTCGTGATCTCCTGAGCGTGTATATGTTGCAGATTCAATGCAGAGACAAGCTAGAATCGGAAGAAGGACAAGAAGATTCAAAAACATATATCTGGTGATTTATTAGGATTCAAATGTATCGGAACAAAAGGTCGATACTTGATGCCAGGGCTGTCTAATAGCATGTGCTAGTGGAGCGGTCGAACATGGCCTGAATCAAAAAAATAAAAATGTTATTTTTTTTCAAAAATAAATACATACATTTGGTTTATAATTTTATATTTTTAGATATACTCTTAAACTTTTAGTTTATATTTTGAAAAAAAAACTTTAAATATATATAAATAAAACTATTAACTTTTAAAACTATTTCACTATATCATTAAATATATAGTTAATATTTTTTGAACAAGGCCTTAATAAAATTCGAGACGGCCCTGCTTGATGCGGTGGATCAGTAGCGTATCTAGTGTTCAAAGGACGAAACATTTCATCCATATTCAGCTCATATAGATTAAAAATGGTGTCTTTCATCTTGATTCTTGTTCCAGTCGAAGTTGCATTGTCTTGGATCACTTCTTTATTAGCTCTCTCGCCTTTCAGCATCTTTTGCTGATGTATGCAACATCATCGCAATGTGTTTCGTCCTGAAAGAAAATGTGAAGATGGTGGTTGGTGGGGACTTCTCCGTTTAGTGACAGAATAGCTATTGCTTCTACCGTTGGTGGTTTACTGTTTGCTGTGTTTTGTTTTGAAGGTTATGCAATGACGTTGGCTCTTGAAGTCTCTATGAGTGAGAGAAAAGCTTTCCCTAAGTTGCTAGGTAAAGTACTTGCTAGTATTACGTTTACATGTTGTTTGGATTTTGTGGTTATATGGCTTATGGAGATGAAACTAAGGATCTCATCACGCTTAACCTCCCAAATAATTGTTCTGCCATTAATTGCCGTGCAGGTAAAAACTATGCAAGTGTGAATGTTTTTAGTGTTTTATATAAAGTTTTGTTGCTTGTATTTTTCATCATTCATATGCTCGGTATTGCTTATGATTGTTCCTTGATCATGTTAAGATCTTTTTTTTATCGAAACTCAATGCTTATGGTTTAAACAGATTGACTTATGTGTAGGATTGACGTTTACATTTCCAATCATGGTACATCCGCTTAACGAGATTATTGAGCAGAAACTGAAAAGGATTGAGTGCCTTGAAAAGCATCATCATCATCATCAGTACAACAACGAGACATTTAGTTCAGTCTCCAAATATGTAATCTTCACCACGATGATGCTTTTGGTGGTAGGACTCGCAGCAGCCGCGTCTTTAGTCCCGGGATTTGGTACTGTCGCTGGATTGTAAAAAAGGAAAAATCTGTGTAAAACGAACACATCAACCGAATTTACATGAATCCATCCACTGTTGTATGATCATTTGATTGGGTGTCAATAGAAATAGTGACTACACTATTTTGATAAATAGATTTAAGGTTTTTTAATTAAAAAAAATTAGTGGATATACAATTTTAAAAGTAAAGTAACCATAATTTATACAATGAAAAAAAAATCAAAATTTAAATGGAAATTAGTTAACTTAAGTAAACTTCATAGATGTTCATCAGTTTTGAATTTTATACAAAAGTTTTTGAAAAATATCAATTTTCTTCAAAAAATTTACATTTTATATAAATGTTGACATGTTTGCCCTGTAAAATGTTTTTTCATCTTCGTATTTATCTCGTTAGAGCTTCTAACCAACATATAAGCCACATGTCTCGTCAAGTTCTAAAATTAAAGCTGGTCTAGCTCAACGAAATATCAAAAAATATTTGACATGTTAAACTAATAAAATAACATTCAGGAAGATATAGTGAAAATATGGTGTCAAAGTCAAAGACGGATGATGCTAAAAAGTTAAATATCCATATATTAGTGGGGTGTCAAAATCAGAGTGGGCTATACCTGATGAATTGGCTCAGTATAACTCAATTTTTAATGAGCATGAACTCTGTTTTTTAATCTTATTTAATAAATAAACTTAATGATCGATATTAAATTAGATCACGAAGTATATGAATGTCTTTAATAAATATGAGTTAATTCATGAGTTTGATTGTTTTTATATTTAATTTATATATATGATTTATATTTTTGATATATAAGAAAATATAATTTATCATATTTATCATATTTATCTTTTATAATTAAAATATAAAACAAAAATTTCAAATATATATAGAAAATTTCAAAGAATATTAATATCAATCATCATATCATATATATTTAGAACTAAAATATAAAACAAAATATTCCTAAGATTCTCATACAAAATAAATATTTTTATGATTTGAACATAAAAAACTTTGAAGATGAATCATCTCAAGACTCTCATGCGAAATAAATTTTTGGGTTACTGATTTAGCATTGCTTTCATTTATTATTAGGGGTTAGTTTTATTTAGTATTTAATATTAATGTTTAAGGTTTTAATATTTAAATTTTAAATTACATTAAGAAAATTATTTTATTCTAGATTTTATTTTATAATTACATTTTTTATTCGATCGTGAGTGAGTTAGCTTATTTAATTCATAATTTAGGTGATATGAGTTCAAATTTACATATTGAAACATATAATGAAGTTCATATAATAAATGAGATGAGTTAAACTAACTCATGAAATACCTGAAATTCATTATGAACTGAGCTGAGTTGAACATGATAGTCCATTTTAACACTTTTATACATTTGCCATTTTAAGTTAATTTTGAATAATGAAGACAAGCTAGGTTTGAATGATAGTATTAAAAATGTAAAATGATATTTTTAAATTAAAAGTGTTATTTACAGAAACAATATTAAAAGTGATATTTTTACAATAAACAATATTTAAAGAAATTATTATTCATTTATCCTATAGCACAAAAAACTAAATGAAATACTCATCAGTCATTAATATTTTTAATGTAGTATGAATGCTATTCATGTTTATCATCTATTCTTCTGATTTCCTTTATTAATTTATTAACTAAATTCCAATTGAATCAAATTTTAGTAAATTTAATATCTTCATTGAAAAATTTGACCGAAAAAGAAATGTTTTCCTCAGATTAAATAGTTGG
>MU108189.1:0-31976 GCA_012274485.2 Sinapis alba
TTAAGTAGTATTGAGAATAATTTTTATAAAGTCAATTTTCCTGCTTAGAGTAGAATATGAGTAATTTTATGTTTACATAATTTTTGGCCCTCAGCTCATACTTGCTTCTTGCCTCCGGAAAAATAATCAAAGTTTAAATCGATTTTAGAACTTTTAAACAATGCATAAGTGATAGTAAAAGATTTTTTTCTAAAAAAAAAAAATTTTAGTGATAAACCCCCTCAATTATTATGAAGTTGAAAAAAAATCATAAATTAAGTTTTCAACATTATAAACTCTCAACTTACACACAGTTAACGTATGTCAATCTTTGTGACGATATTTTATACAAAAGATGACAGACATTATCAAAATTAAAGTTGAAAGTTTTTTTAAAAACTTTTAGTTGAGAAATTATTTTATGATCCTTATTTCATTCGGGTTTTTAAGTATTGAAAACCCTTTTATTTTACAAGTTAATTTGTTTTTGAGATTATAAAATAAACTTATTATCTTAATTTTTTTTTTATATATATATATATATATGTGTGTGTGTGTGTGTGTGTGTGTGTGTGTGTGTGTGTGTGTAGTTTATTCTAATTTACCTAAATGTAATCGAAGGTAAAGAAAATTAAAATTTTCTAATATTTATATTTATTTACAAGTTATTTTTTGCTTGAAATTGCAAAAGTAATTATTTATGCTCTTAAAGTTTGAATTATATTATTTTCGATAATGCGCTAATATGCACACATATGCTCAATAATCATGGTTAGGGGTAGTAAAAATCGAAATAATAATTAGTGTAATTTCGACAAGTGAATCGATCACTTCTTAAAACATGTATGCTTCTTCCTTGTTTGCTTTCTCTTCTATTCGCCCAGGCTGTCTCTATACTATTATCAACTATGCCCACTCCTCTCATGTGCTCCCCTGATTGGCACCTTTTGCTACGTTTATATCCTTTGGGGTTTTTCCCGTTATAATTTTGCTTTCAATGATTTGATCAACTTATGCCATTTCAAAGGGTTTTGCAGACCGTCCGGCCTACAACACGATGGATAAAGCGTAAGGTAGGGACGTCAAACATGAATGCACGACTCGTTCATTGAACGAGCAAACCTTAGAAGATTATTAATGAAATGAAACTAGAGTGAAACATGGACGTGGAACAGATAAGACTCTGTGTACTATCCAAATGAATGCAAAGACATTTGAATTGAAGTAACAAGGGAATGGACCCAATAGAAGAAGGAAAAGAACAACTATGACTTAGTTGTCCCAGTTATGCTGAAGGTAATGGATCGAGTGCCACATTATACCTGTCGAAGAAAAATATGTGGATCACAATTTGCGAACCTAGCTAGAGCTAAATCGTGTCTCTGTCCCTACACTTTTGGAACTAATCATCCCCACTCCCTGACCATAAACGTGCATTTTCATTTTAGATCAAATGCGCATATTAATTATTTATATTGTTAGAATAATATGATATATATTGATGGATCAGAAAGGATAGTAAGCTGTTAGTCTAGACGCTTGAATACTAGAGCAAAGTTTTTTTTTAAAGATACTAGAGCAAAGATTTGATGTCAAATGCGCATATTAATTATTTTCATTTGCTGCTTGTTAACCATAGAACCAATAAATCCATTTAGTTTGACCATCCAGCGATCAGTGATTATAATTTATGGTTGCCGATTTTGAGCGTTTTAAAGCTGTAATCAAAATGAAATATTGACTTTTATGATTGTTTATTCTGGTAGATTATTCAGATTATCTTAAACTTTTTTTAAAAAATCTCAAACATGAGTAATATAATAGTTATATGATGTCAAGAAATATATCGTACATCTATAGTTTACGGTAGAGAGATAAATTATATATTAAAGTTTTTTTTTTTTTTTTTGAAAAAGGACTTTTAATTTTATATATTAAAGTTTATATGTCATCATCGTATTTCATTTAGATTAACTAAAATCTTCATATAGATTCGACGAGTAACTATCAATTTAATTGTTTTTACTTGAATAAGGTAAAGGAGAGATTGAAAGAAAATCATGATCAGGAAAGTAATGAGAGGATATGGTGGTGTCCTCGTGTGTGTGGCTGCATTCTCGTGGTATACCATCACATTACTAATAATTGCGTTCCAAAATATTTATAAATTATCAAAAAAAAAAAAAAACGTGAATAGATTGAGAGAGAAGGACAGGTGAAGGTGGGTGTCTGCCGAACCACGGACACCGGTCGGAGTCTAAAGAAAAAAGTAAGCTTTGCGGCTGGGGACCATTCACACTCTCTCTCTACCCGCCCATGCCAGCTCCAACTCTTATTTTCGTTAACCACAAAGAATATGTTTTTTTTTTCTTTTTCTTTTGATGATGAATCTAATTACCTAATGGTTCTTCTAGCATTGGTGATGATTTTTTATAGTTTTTGGGTGAATCTCGATACACTTTCAAAAATATCGAAAATACATGTTGTCATATTTTTTTATTATCATATTGCTCTTGTCACAATAATAATATAAAAAAGTAGATTTTTATGGTTATTCCGCTATTGTATGGTTAACTGTTGTCAAAATAAAGGAGTGTGCGATTTCTGGTATTTTTAAGAAAAGGAAATTGTTTATTTCTGGTATTTAAAAAGAGAATTATAAAGGAAAAAAGAAGAAGTTGAAAGTTTAAAAGGAAATAAAAACAAAGGCATGTAAACGCAAATACAAGTGTATCCCGGCATTAGTTTGGTTTGATGTGCTTCTTGTTTGGTTTCATATTCTTTGGCTATTTTTTGTAGAAAAAGTTCTAAAAAAGTTCTTTGGCTATTTTCCCTCACGTTATTTTTGGTTTCCTTCACTTCTTTTTCAATATAATCGTCCATTTGATATCTCTATCATCCATTATTTTATATTTCGACCCAAAAAGAAATATCATCCAATTGATATAAATATATTTGAGTTTATTTTAGCTTCACACCATACATTTAATGTCATATCGAACGGATGTGAATTGTGAAACTATTGTTGCATGGAAGAAAGTACGATTGAAGAGTTTTATATGCCAGACAATTGTAGACACGTCAACAGAAGTCTATTTACTTAAGCAAAAAAGAAAAACACACACACAGAAGTCATGCAAATCCAACTCAAGAGAGTATTTTATATATGTATAATCGTCTAATCTAATCGACCCATAAAAAAACTCCTTGGTGTTATAGAGGGATTGACCAGTATATTACAATATAAAAAATAGTCAAATCATATTTTACTAAACTTAGGGTTGGTTGCGACGGCCGTCCCAGGACCCACTCCACTTTAATTTGTTTTTTTGACTTTTTGATATATATGTACTCAAATTAGATTTATCTAGTATTATTAAATATGAATATATAAGTTTAATTAAAAACTCAAAACATGCATATTAATTAATTTATGTAAAAAACTATAAAATAATTAAAATTAATCATTATATAAGGTTTATTTTTTTATTCTTTTGTAATATTGGGTCAAAAAAAAATTTGCCCAAAAGCTTTTTATAGGGTTGAGCCGGCACTGACTAAACTAGCATGTAAACAACATGGATTCTGAAGCCCAAATCTAAACTATCTGATTTTGATTTAAAGGAGACTTGAATTCCATAAGAAGTGTTGTACCACTTAACCAAAATCATGCTAGGGGAATAACTACTTTGGTATCAAAATTTATGTCATGAAAAATTATGTAAAAACTTCTCAAGTGAAATCCGATAATAATCCGAGCCATGACTTCCATTGCTTTGTGCGAGATTCTCTACCAAAATATAAGTATCGGCTTCCTCAATTGTTTGACTCATGAAGCTTCTCGTAGACACCAGAGCTCTGGCGTTCCTCGAAGTCACATCTCTCGCCCACAGCCCTATTTGATTCATAGCCTCCTTAAAAGCTGAACTTTGTACTCCGTTTTCGCTCAAATCATCCAAAATGTGCTGAAGAAAAGCGGTATTGTCACTTCCCGCTTCGGCCGCTTCAAAAACCTTGCGAGGTCGAGAACGACGGGGAGAGTGATGCAGAATGAAACCCTTACTTAGTGCGGAGATAGGATTTGAACCCAGTAAATACTAGAGCCAGTAAAACAGTAGCTATTAAAGCATAAACTGCTCGTTTTTCCTTCCCCGCGAGTATAGCATGATGAGCCCAAGTTACGGCAGCTCTGGATGAATGGAGAATAGGGGTATTAAGAAAAGGGATTTCCCAAGGATTTAAAACCTCAATCCCTTTTGGGATGCACTTTAGGAACACTCTAGCTACATTAATATTATTCAATGGACCAGAACATTCATAAGATATTGACTAAAGACAGCTGAGCAACAAGCTACCCTTAACCGCTCACACGGCTTACCCGTCGTCGTCGACAAGCTCGCTCCCCGGGTAATCCTAACATGAGCTACACTTCATGACAAAACTCACTGGAACAAAGAAGAGCAGACTAGTAAGAGACCAACGGGGAAAGCAGACTAGTAAGAGACCAACGGAGAACTTATATAAAATACTTTCATATTACAGCCTATACTAACACATATTCTAGGAAATGACAGGACTGGCAACAACCGAAGTTAAACACACTTTACTGTAAACCCTTTTGTGGAACAATAACTTCAAACATACTTTACTGTAAACCTTTTTGTGGAACAATAATTCAAACATACATCCATTTTCTAAAACCAAGAATCATGCTAGGGGAATAATTACTTTCGTATCGAAATTTATGTCATGGAAAGTTGTGTAAAACCTTCTCAAGCGAAATAACATTTCCACACGAAAAAAATAGATGAAACAAGAGTTAAACACACTTTTACTTTAAACCTTTTTGTGGAATAATAACTTCAAACATGCATCTATTTTCTAAAACCCACTAGGTTACCAAGGAAAACACACTTCATATTTTTTGGATCCAAATTTGATTTCAAATTATGTGGTCCAGGTCCAGTGTAATTATATCTTCAAAGCGTGCATAAAACCAATATTCTGGTCCATACTCAGGTAGAATCTGTATTTTTCATCATAAAAGTTTTTATGGTCTCGTGAAAAATTCTTATTTAGATCTTATAACTACCCCACCAATATTTATACTCCGTCTGTTTTGTAATATAAATTATTTTACATTTTTTGTTTCAAATTTAAATTATGATTATACTTTTATATAACTTTATCTTTATTAAATATTGTATTTTAATTAAATTTTATAGACTTTTTATAATTAATTGAATAATATTTAGTTAATATATTAAAAATAATTTTTAAAATAATTTTTAGAATAATTTTTGTAATCTCAGTGCCTAGTGGTTTTAAATTAAAAAAAAATTATGAAAAAGTAGATATATTAAAACATGGAGTGGGAACTATGACGTGGCTTAACCCTGCCACATTAAAAATGTTCGATCCACATCTGCAGTCTGAAGATCTTCATAACAAAGCATCTGGACAGTTGATCGTGTAACACAAACCCGAAATAAACGGACGTGATAACGGAGAACGTGAGGAACGAGTGATGAGAAGAAGACAAAAGCACATGACATATGGTTCTTTCACCCCTTCATCTCCCATTCTCTATTCCTCTTCTAGTCTTAAACTTTTCTCAACAATAACATTGTAGTTAAATGAGATACAATGGCCGGAATCAAGTTTCAAGAACCGTTTTTTTTTTCTTAAGATACAAGAACCGTTTAGCCTTAGTTTTCAGGTAACTTCTTTAACTCTGTGTGTTGAATCTGAAATCGGTAACCTAGATTGGTGAATCGATTTTGATGGTGAGTTTTAGCCGATAGATGATCTAAGAACGAAATGAATCTTTATTGAATGAATTTGAGAGTTTATATGAAGAATAAAGCAAGAACAAGCAATCCAAAGGAAATCCTAGTTTCTAGGCTTTTTCTCCAATGTTTTCGTGTTTCTCTCTCTCATTCAACCTTCTCTTTATATAGTCACCTTTGAAGTCGGTGATATGGGCCTTATGAGCCGACTTCAATACTCTCTCTGGACCGAGATCTCGTCAAGATGGGCCTATGGGGGTAGATGCAATCTATCCCCAACAATAAGTCCCCCCCAGTTCGTCGAAAGTGTCATCTCGTTACTTTCCGATGAATTTCTTTGTATGGGTTCGTTGATGCCGGGATCTCGGTTATTGAGCTTCAAAGTCGTCCTCAGTTTTACAACCTATCTCCGTATGTTCTTCCGTAACAGCTACGCACTGCTCCACGTCTTTCTTCTATGTTACCTCGAGATTCGGAGCTAGTGGGGCACGTGTCATCGTTCATAGGTTTTTAGACCTAATTATGATGACTGCTCGTCTTCTGCACTAAGTTTTCTATAAAGACCCCCTTCCACTTCTGATTCTTCTATCTAATGTTCGCTTCTTCGATAAGGTATTCTCATTCTCTCTGACTTCTCTCTCTAGAAATTTTTACTTCCGATCAAGATAACTTCTCCCATCCGCCGTTGCTCATTGAAAGGAAAAGCAATCGCCACCGCATCCGATTCCGATAACGGCAGCTCTCCACGACTTCTCGGTCCCAGAGCGATTACACTCGGAGGAATGATTCTGTGACCGACGAGTGAAGACTTGGCTGTATTGAACGAGAATGAGCGTGACATCGTTCAATTCAGCCTGGATCTCGAGGATAGAGATGCTTCAGGTCAGGCCGCCGTAGATGACGCGGCAGAGGAGGTACTACCGAGTTCACAACCAGAAGAACTTCCTCCTTCTTCCAAGGATAAAACCGCAGCCGAGAAGGAGATATGCCTGCATCTAGCCGACCTGCTTCCGATGTGTTGGACCGGGACCGATTTTGAATTTGACGAAGAAATTGATCCGGAGCAGGAGCGTCGTCTGAGTATTAAGAAGAATCAAAGGTGGGAGAACCATTTCCCCACTCGATCGACGTTCAAGAGTGTTCGTAGATTGATTCTTCAGACCAATCCGCCTGCGGGGTTCTCATTCCTCATCCCGGCTGACCACCAGAGACCTTGGATTCCTCCTGCGGGATATGCATGCGTCTACGAATCATGGTTCACTAGTTGTTCGTTATGGTGGCCTCTACCGGAGTTCTTGACGACATACTGCCATAGGAGGAGGATAGCTCTCGGTCAATACACTGCCAACGGGATCAGAATCCTGATCACCCTTACTGTCCTTGCTGCCGAGTTGGGCATCTCGATGTCGGTTCGTCTTTTCGAGGAGCTTACAACGCCTAGTATCACGGCAAAAACAGGATTCTTCTATGGGAAGATGGTCCCGAAATACAACGTTATCACCGGGAAGCCATCCAAAGTCAAGTTTTGGAACCGGGCCTACTTCTACGTCAAGATTAACGATGCTTCCTTCGAAGACCCTTCCATAGTTTTGAATGGTTATTTCAATGCTAACATTGGTATGACTCCCGAGATCTGACTTTACTGCAATTCTACTGATCCACTTCATCTGTTTTCCTTTTTGATGCAGATCGGCTTTCAAAGTGGTCGCAAGGTGGTACTCAATCTTTTTTAGAAGAAGTAGAAGCCATTAGGACACTGAGCCACCAACAATGGCCTGATATAAGCGAAGCCCGCATTCAAGCCGCTTTAAAGAGACCTAGCCGAGGTAAGCTATCCTTCAACTGTCTTATCTTCTGATATTATTTGTGTTGACAAAATACTTTGATAAAAAAATGCAGCTACCGACTCCTCGCCAAGTCGCAATCCGAGAATGGGAAAAATCAATCTCGCATCTCTCCCCTCTTATGCCGATACCATTGGTACTCCGGTTCACGGAGGCGGTTCGCCTGATACTGGCCATCCTGTTAAGAGAAGGAGGCCCACAAGTGTCGAGGAATCGCCCGACAGGAGGGGCCCAACCCGATCTTCTTTGAATGAGGGGCCAACTGAAAATGCGGATAACATCAGCCAACAACAAGGGCTTTTGCGAGAAGAGCTACCTCTGCTTTCTCCTGCTGTCTCGATGGGTGTTGTCACTGCCGACGAGATGCCACTTGGGGAACAACCGGTGATTCCCCAAGAAATAGAAGTTCACGATGCACAAGTCGTCGAAGCCGATGCGACCAACCGAGAGGAAGTAGTTGGATATCCCCATGTCTTCGACTTCCGCTACCAGCATACTTCTGTCCCTTTTGTCAAGGACAACAAAGCACCGGCACGTCTATTCTGGCAGATCCAGCTCAAAAAGAAAAGAATGCCTGAGCTGGAAGAACTCTCGCAGGGTAACCGATATCGCGAGATGACTCGAGCTGGGGCTATTGTAAGCATTCCTCAACGTGTTTTAACTTATTTTATATTCGACATCATCTCACAATCTTCTTTTCCTTTTAGTTTTTTGGGAGTGCGAACCTCATGGTGAGGGACTATGAAGCCAAGTTGAAGGCTCAAGACGAGAAAATAACGTCAAAAACCGGCGCTCTGAAGAAGAAGAGGCCGAAGATTTTCGAGCTGGCCTATAAATGCAGCTCATATGAGGAGCAGATCGGTACATTAACCGCAGAGAGGGTTGCAGCCGTGGAGAATGCTGATGCTCTCTCGAAGGAGCTAGAAGAGCTTAAACCTTTAAAGAGCGGCCTTGAGACTCGATGCCGCAACTTGGAGCAAGAAAACGCCGATATTCTTTCGAGGTTCGAGACGACAACCAAGAGGCTGAGAGAATCTCGAGAGCATGAGGTCAGAAAGGAGAGACTCCGGGTTGACTCCGTCCTGAAGAACCAGATTGCGCCGAAAAACGAGAAAATGCGCCAGTTTATCGAGGAGCAACCGTCCATTCAATCCAAGCTGGCTCTGTTCTCCCAAGCGAAGGGAATTAGAGAAAGCCTCGAGAAGATCCATTCACAGGGTTTACCAATGGAGGAGATCTTTCAACAGGCCAGGGCCGATGAGATGAAGTATCACGGAGAGCTCCAAGAAATGGAAGTCGTCGAGGCCTCGGAGATCGACCTCACTCCGATTGGGATAGATGAGCATGGCTCCAATATGGCGGTATTTTCTCCCCAAGACATCGAGGATCTTCGCTCCGGATAGGATGTTGTACTCTTTTTATATTGTTTTATGTAAAGACTTATTGCCGAGTTTGGCTCTTTTTATAAAGTATGTTATTTTTTCTCAATTTTTATTACGAAGCATTAAGAGCATCAACCGATATGGTAATCGTACCAATGTCCATATTTCGTGTTACTTACTAGGTAAACAAATAGGAACTATCTCACCAGATAGGCCGACAATGTCACCATGTGAAGTCTAGGAAGAAACATACTTAAAACATTTCAAAGTGTTTCAAATAGTCTTTCCTTTTATCTACTGTGATATGATATCATTCGATTTTTGAACTCTTAAGTGTCTGATCAGGACATAAGATAAGGTAAGTCATTTCGGCGAGATGTCCTACTGTGGATTACGTGCCAACTTTCTGTTTTTTGAAGAAGAGAAGGTGACTGAATTCGACGAGAACCGAGTTAGGTTTAGCCGAATAGTGATCACGGGAAACTCGTCGTGCGAATGCGCATAAATATAAAGTATATATATATATATATATATTTTTGTAACTGAACCCGGTTAAAGACTGCCTACGTACCCGAGAAGGGATCAAGTCACTCGTAGTTCTTTTTTTTTTTTTTTTTTTTTAACTGAACCCGGTTAAAGGCTGCCCNTATATATATATATATTTTTGTAACTGAACCCGGTTAAAGACTGCCTACGTACCCGAGAAGGGATCAAGTCACTCGTAGTTCTTTTTTTTTTTTTTTTTTTGTAACTGAACCCGGTTAAAGGCTGCCTACGTACCCGAGAAGGGATCAAGTCACTCGTAGTTCTTTTTTCTTCCTCTAAGCGCCGAAATAACGCTTCAAGTTGATTGAGTTCCAGGATCTCGGTATTTGCTCGCCGGAAGATGTTTCGAGTCGATAAACTCATGGTTTAACCACGTGCATGACTTTGTAGGGCCCTTCCCAGTTAGTGTCGAGTTTACCTGCCCTCCATTCCTTGGTATTTTCGAAGACTTTTCGGAGGATGAGATCGCCAAGTTGTATTGGACGTGATCGGACTTTTCTGTTGTAGTAGGATTCGGCGAGATGTTGATAGTTCTGAATCCGTAACAGAGCCTGATCCCGACGTTCTTCGAGTTGATCGAGAGGGTCGATCATCATGTCATGATTGAGATCTTGATGTTGAGGGAGCTTTAGCCTTCTGAAACTGGTGACATTGACCTCGGCTAGAGCCATTGCTTCGACGCCGTAAGCTAAGGAAAAAGGGGTTTTTCCTGTAGCACTTCATGGTGTTGTGCGATGAGACCAAAGTACTCCATCCAACTCGTCCGCCCAATGTCCTTTCTTTAGATCAAGCCTCTTTTTAATCCCGTCGATAATGACTTTGTTCGTTGCCTCTGCTTGCCCGTTCCCTTGCGGATATCTGGGAGTTGAGTAGCTGAGACGGGTTCTCCACTTCTCGCAGAATTCACGGAATTTGGTAGAGGTGAACTGGCTTCCATTGTCGGTTACGATTTCGTAAGGCAATCCGTGTCGGCATATGATGTATTTCCAGACAAAACTCTGGACCTCCTTCTCGGTGACTTGGACATAAGCTTTTGCTTCAACCCATTTTGTGAAGTAATCGGTCATGACGAGCAGAAAACGTCTTTGTCTAGAGCTCGGCAGGGGACCGACGATATCCATCGCCCATCGAATGAACGGGTAAAGCGCCGATGATGTTTTCAACAACTCGGTGGGAGAGTGTATGTTAGGGGTATGTCGTTGACATTTGTCGCATCGGGACGCGTATTCTTCGCAGTCACCGACCATGGTTGGCCAGTAATGACCTTGAGTTTTCAGTTTTAACGCGAGAGATCGACCTCCGCCATGGTTACCCCTTTCGCCCTCGTGGGTTTCCGTCATGACGAGCTCCGCTTCTTGTTTTCCGACGCAAGTAAGGAGTAATTTGTTTGCCGTCCATCGGTGTAGTTTGCCGTCTATCGATACGTAATTCAAAATTTTGGCTTTAAGTCGACGAGATTCCCATTTGTCCGCGGGAAGTATTCCTCTGTCGAGGTAATCAAGAAAGGGAGTCCGCCAGTCATCTTCGGTTGGTCCTTGGGAACTGATCTCGGCGGTGTTAGAAGAGATGGCTAGAATATTATCACCACTAGGTAGCGTGATGCTCGGTCTTTCTAATGTATGTACCGGGATTTTCCTTCTGATTTGATCCCGTTGACTACTCCCTAACGCGGCAAGTGAGTCTGCGAAGCAGTTCTCTTCTCGAGGGACCTTGGTGAGGTCGAATTGATCGAATTCGGCGGCTAAACTTTTGGTAAGACCGAGGTATGCATCCATCCTTTCGTTTTTTGCCTCATAGTCGCCGCTGTACTGGCTCGCGACGAGTTGAGAGTCGCAAAAGGCTTGTAACCGCTTTGTTCCGACCACTTTTGCCAGGCGAAGGCCGGCAATCAGTGCTTCGTATTCGGCCTCGTTGTTTGATGCCGCGAACCCAAGTCGAAACGATTGTTCGATGAGTTCGCCGGTGGGTGATTGGAGGTGGACGTCTATCCCAGACCCTTTATTAGATGAGGCCCCGTCGACGTGCAGGATCCAACTGTTGATTGGGGTCTTGAGTTCTGATGCTTTATCGTGAGGAATTTCGATAATGAAGTCGGCCAAAACTTGGGCTTTGATGGTTGGCATGCCTTTATATGTGATATCGTATTCGCTGAGCTCGATGGCCCATTTCGAGAGTCTCCCTGATTGATTTGCATTCTACAGTATGGTCCGCAGAGGGAGGTCGGTGAGGACTACGATAGAGTGGGATTGGAAATAAGGACGTAACTTCCTTGCCGAAGTGACAATTGCGAGGGCCATTCTTTTGAGCGTATGGTATCTTGTCTCGGCGTCGGTTAGGCGTTTGCTAGTGTAGAAAACAGAATGCTGCTCGCCTTGATCCTCTTTAACGAGAACGCTACTGACCGTGGATGGAGAGACAGCGATGTAGAGATACAGAGTATCGCCTGCGTCGGGTTTCGCCAGGACCGGTGGGGTAGTCAAATATCGCTTCAGCGCGGCGATGGCCTTTTCACATGCTTCGTCCCACATGAATTTTTTGTTTCCTCGTAGAATGGGAGGCACTTGTCGGTGGACCTGGAAATGAATCGGTTGAGGGCCACCACTCTGCCAGTAAGGTGCTGAATTTCTCGAGACGTCTTTGGATCGGGGAGTTCTAGGACTGCAGAGATTTGTTTTGGGTTCGCTTCGATACCTCGCTGGGTCATGATATATCCGAGAAACTCGCCCGAGGTGACTCCGAAAGTGCATTTTGCCGGATTGAGTTTCATCCCGTATTTGTTCAAGGTCTCGAAGCACTCGGAGAGATGCCAAATATGATCCTTTGCGATGAGTGATTTGACGAGCATATCGTCGATATAAACCTCCATAGTGATTTTTAGCTTGTGGGCAAACATTCTGTTGACGAGTCGTTGGTAGGTGGCCCCTGCGTTCTTGTGTCCAAAAGGCATTACTCGGTAGCAGTATGTCCCTCTGTCGGTGATGAACGATGTCTTTTAACGATCATCGGGGTGCATCATGATCTGATTATAACCCGAAAATGCATCCATGAAAGAGAGTAATTCATTTCCGAAAGTAGATTCCACCATCTGATCTATGTGAGGCAGTGGAAAGCTGTCTTTTGGGCAGGCTTTGTTCAAGTCGGTGAAGTCGATGCAAATCCTTCATTTCCCATTTTTCGTTTTGACGACTACCTGGTTGGCTAACCAATCTGGGTATTTTACCTCGGCAATGGATCCTGCTTGGAGAAGTCTGTCAAGCTCGTCGTTGACTGCCTTTGCTCTTTCGGGCCCAATTTGCGTCGTTTCTGCTTAATTGGTTTATAAGTGGGGTCGACGTTTAGTCTATGAGCTGTCACTGCGGGATCGATGTCGGGCATGTCGGCAGTTGACCAGGCGAAGGTTGATTTATTCGTGCAAAGGAAAGCGGTCAGCTCCGTTGCCAGACTATCACTAAGTTTGGATCCTATCCCGATGGTTCGATCTGGTTTTTCGGCGTCGATGCCGACTTGGATCGTTTCTTCTTTGGAGGGGGATAGTTTCTTTTCTGGTTCGATGGCGTAGGTGACATGCTTGTTTTTGAAATCGGTGATCAACATACTTCGAGCTAGTCGTTGGTTCCCAGCGAGCGTGAAGATTTTTCCATCTTTGGTAGGAAACTTGACGCATTGGTGGTATGTTGAGGAGATCGCTTTCATTGAATGAAGCCAGGGCGTTCCTAGAATTGCATTGTACTGGGTCTCGGTGTCGATCACGGAGAACTTGACAAGTTTGCTCACCCCTCCTACGAAAACATTAAGACGGATGGTGCTCAGTAAGGTCGTTGACGATCCATTGAACCATGTGAGCGCACGGGAGGACGGTTTGATGTCTTTGAGGTCGACCATCATTTTAATCAATGTCTGTCGAAAGATGAGGTCGACAGAACTTCCGGTATCGACGAGGACTCGGGAGACTTCACAAGTGCTGATATGTAGTTCGATTATCAGAGGGTCGTTATGCGGATGATCGACATCGGTAAAGTCGAGTTCAGAAAATGCGATAGGTGTTTCCACTTCGCGCTTGGCCGGCCAGCGGTGAGCACTCACGGCTTTGCGTTGATACTCCTTGATGGCTTTCACCGAATTGTTGCATACGGGAGACCCTCCCAAAATGACGTTGACCCTCCTTGATGGGATGCTTGTCCGTTAATGATTCACTGAGATCTGCTCGTGTTGCGCTTGTGTTGGGTTTGAGCTTTTGGCGGAGGTTCTCGTCTGATAGATTAGACTTCTTCTTCTGGAGGAGAATGTCGCGCATGTCGGTACCGGGACGCTTTTGCTGGAGATGCTCTCGTAGATCTCGGTGGTCGGTGTCTTTAGGAGATGGTGCTGAAGAACGAGCCAAGATGAGGTTGATCCGACGTGCCACATGTGGCCTTTCGTCTTCTGTATCAGTATCATCTCGCTGTCTCGGCGGGGCTGCTGCATCTCGGTCTTCTTGTCGGACTTCTTGTGCCTTGGCATTATTTTGTTTGTTCTTTGTCCAACTTCCTTTCTTCTTTGCCTGTTTGGCTTTCGGCGGGTCGGGAGTGACGACGCCGTTTTTAAACGCCGAGAACAGAGTCTCTGCGAGTTGTTTGCATTCCTTTGTGTCATGGCCTTTAGCTTTGTGGTAGGTGCAGAACTTGGTCTCGTCGTAAGTTAGGGGTTTTCCCTCTAATGTTCTGTCCCACACATTCCATGGTTGCTCGGTACGTGTTGTGGAAGAAGTAGATCCCGGTTCCTCGGCCACCGAGTAGACTTTCCCTTTCTTGTCGTTATTGGGTTGATGCTGCCGCGGTTTCTGGGTTTTCAACGCGTTCTGTTTTGCTGTATAAGCCGCGTTGTCCTCTTCCATCTGTATAAAACAATTGGCTCTGTGGAGGGCGTCCTCCAGAGTAATTGTACTGTTGGTGTATAGGTCAGATCGGAATGATGATCTGATCCATAATGCATTACATAATGCCTCTACTGCAGTTTTGTCTGGCACATCGACTTTTGAGACGAGATTCTTGAACCGTTCCATGAAGTCTTGGAGAGATTCTTTCTGGCCCTGAGCTATCTTCCAGAGATCGGTGGCGGAGGCTCCTTGACGGATATACATGGAGTAATATTTAAGGAACTCGGTAGAAAGTTCTTTAAAAGTGCTAATGGAATTAGCGGTTAGCCAAGAAAACCAAGTGAGGGCTGGTCCTGCCAGGCTTTCGACAAAGAGTTGGCAGTAGCCGGCATCTCGTTCTTCTGCAGTAAAATAGACTCGGCCCATAGCGATGTTGAAGCTAGTCATGTGATCACTAGGGTCAGAATCGCCGCGGAAAGATGGTATCCGGAGTTTATCCTGGTGTCGAACTCGGATATCGGTTATCTTTTGGGTGAAGGGAGTTTTCTGAGATGCTTCCAGAACTCGATCGATTTTCGGAGCGAAACTGGTGGCTTGATGAATTTTAGACGACATATCTTTGATAGTCCCTTGAAGACGCTAGAGTTCTTCGTTGGTCGCCTGATCGGTTGCTTGGTTGCACACCGTAGTCTGGAAGAGACGTCGACGAGCGGTATCCGTATCTTGATTGTCGGCCTGCGTTGGAGGAAGACAAGCAGCGGCGATCGTATCCAGACGTTCCTGAGTCGCTTTGTTTGCGGCTTCTTGCTGGTCAAGGCGTTGAACCACGGCGGCGAGAGACGCGAGAACGGTGTTTAGGTCGACTAGATGTTGACCTGGTGGATTCGTCGGAGTTCTTGTCATTATCTTGATCGACGTTCTTGATCGTTACTATCGGCCGAAGTTCCCACAGACGGCGCCAATTGTTGAATCTGAAATCGGTAACCTAGATTGGTGAATCGATTTCGATGGTGAGTTTTAGCCGATAGATGATCTAAGAACGAATTGAATCTTTATTGAATGAATTTGAGAGTTTATATGAAGAATAAAGCAAGAACAAGCAATCCAAAGGAAACCCTAATTTCTAGGCTTATTCTCCAATGTTTTCGTGTTTCTCTCTCTCATTCAACCTTCTCTTTATATAGTCACCTTTGAAGTCGGTGATATGGGCCTTATGGGCCGACTTCAATACTCTCTCTGGGCCGAGATCTCGTCAAGATGGGCCTATGGGGGTAGATGCAATCTATCCCCAACACTGTGCATGCTTGTTCTTACTTATCTTCCTTACCGAATATCAGTAAGACTATAACTTGTTTGGTCTTGAATTCTACTGGTTTTAGCTTTGTGTTGTGTCTGAAGAAGTTGTGGTCTGAAATAGAACTAAGAGAAAGGACTCAAGACACGAAGATGGTTCTTTGAAGAAGTTGACAAATGCTCTAAACCTGGCTCTGAAATACTTTCATGAAAGCACATTTCGAGGGTCATTTCAAGAAGAAAGGAATAATGTTTCAGGATTCTCTTGAATCTCAAACTTGGAGAGCACGTCAAACAAGTGAACCAGATGAAAGATTGGAGGAGTATCGATCCGATGGGAGTCTGATAAGTTTCTTGGGCTTCCAACTTAAAACCAATTGGTGATAAGTGGAGTGACCCAAGTCCCTTATATATTACTCATGTCCCTTACATATTTCCGATGTGGGATCTTCTCTCCAATACCCTCCCTCGAGATAATGGTGCGTATAACCATTAATCTCGCAGAATCCATCATACCCCTCCGAGACAATGTGCTTTATTTTTCTAGCAATCTCGAAGAAATTGAGCCTTCTTTGGGCCATCAATTCGTGGGATGATCGGGCCACTTTTCGGGCCGGATTAATGGGTCAAGGTATTGAAACCTGGCTCTGATACCATGATAAGTTTCTTGGGCTTCCAACTTAAAACCAATTGGTGATAAGTGGAGTGACCCAAGTCTCTTATATATTACTCATGTCCCTTACATATTTTCGATGTGGGATCTTCTCTCCAATACCCTCCCTCGAGATAATGGTGCGTATAACCATTAATCTCGCAGAATCCATCATACCCCTCCGAGATAATGCTTTATTTTTCTAGCAATCTCGAAGAAATTGAGCCTTCTTTGGGACATCAATTCGTGGGATGATCGGGCCACTTTTCGGGCCGGATTAATGGGTCAAGGTATTGGGCCCGCTCTGATACCATGATAAGTTTCTTGGGCTTCCAACTTAAAACCAATTGGTGATAAGTGGAGTGACCCAAGTCTCTTATATATTACTCATGTCCCTACATATTTCCGATGTGGGATCTTTTCTCCAATAATCTTCTCTCCAATAGAGTCTCTCGGAGAACACGAGTCAGTCAGACAGTCCTTGTACGTGAAGCCATGAACAAGAGAAGTGTGGTCAAGAAAGGAGCCAAAGTGATCTTTGAGCTATGATGAGGTTGATGAAGAAGGCAGTGTTGAACATGGGACTCTCTCTGTTCCTTTAGACAATGATGAAGTTCTTTCAGTGGAGTGCGTAACTATTAAAGAAGATAGCTGTGAGGTTCTTGGACCGCATGAGATGCCACTAGAGATTGAAGTTCAAGATGACGATGATGAGGATAAACAGCAATATTGTGTTATATATAGTTGAAGAAACAGAATCAAGACTCGTTCAAAATGTTCATGAAAAGGTGAGAGAGAGAGTACTTGTTGATGTTGTTGTACAGTGAAACATTCAGACATTTAAAACTTCATGTGTTTCTTGGTCTACCGATAGGCATCTGATGCTATGGAAATACCCAAGTCTCTAGATAACATTACTCATGCAGTGAGTGTGACTAAATCTTCTACAAAGATACATGATGTAACTCCAAAAGCTGCTTGTAGGAGGAAAAGGGATTCCTCCTATAATTCCAAAACATATGCAGAAGGTTCTCTACTTGTCTTCCACCATACAAGATACAACTCTTTACATAAGACTAGTTGGTTTTGTGGCAGCCAAAAGGAATTAGCATCGAAGAAAACTGTTGAATCTCGACCCCCAACATCCAAGAAAACCGAGATTCGAACTCCTCGTGATACAAACAGGTCAAATACTAAGAGAACTCTAGTTTTTTCGAGAACTTCAACAATCTGATAGGTTTCACGTGCAGGTGCAAGACTGGTTCTTATTCTTCTAAGCTTGATAGATGAGTACAAGTGCTTCTGGTTTCAGTTTAAAATGTAGCGAACGAGCTGAGAAGAGAAAAGAGGTCTTCTTTCTTGATTCTTCAAACAAAAAGCTGTTGTTTTGATGAGGGAAAAGGGCTATTTCATACCCAATGTATCGTGATATGTTCAATTCATACCCGATTTATATCACTGTGCAAAAACATACCTAAACTTTCAAAAATTTCAAATAACATATCTCATGTTTATTTTTCGGTGAAATCATACACCAGTCGCCACATCAGCTGCTACATCATCTAATTTTGTTGTTGTGGATGCTACGTCAGCTAATTTTGCTGACGAGGATGTCACGTGTACATTTTTTTCTAAAAAAATCAAAATAGTTATTTTTATATAAAAAAATTAGAAAATTGGAAAATATAAAATTTATAGATTTATATTATTTATTAAAATTAATAAAATTAATTAAATAATAAAATTTAATCTTATACTAGAGATATATTCATAAATTTTATGATCTTATCATAATATAATCCGATATAAACCAAATCCGGACGATTTATGGTTATTTTATGGGTTCTGGGATGTGATACAAAACTGACCCGAGCCCTATGTGTTATATTCGATCCCAATCCAAAATTGCAAAAATATCAGTATATGAATTCTATGACGTGTTACAAAATAGAACCGAAATCTGAAAAACCCAATCTGAACCTAACATGTACCAAAACACTACATTTAAATAATGTATTATGTAAATTTATTATATAAAATTATGAATATATCTCTTATATAAGATTAAAACTTTATTATTAAAAAAAAAACATTTTACTAAATAATATAAATTTATAAAATTTTACATTTTCTAAAAATATCTTTATAAAAAGACAATACATTTATGATGTAAATTTATTATATAAGATTTATGAATATGTCTCTTATTTCTATTGTGAAAAGATCATAAAATTTATGAATATATCTCTAGTATAAGATTAATTTTTTTTATTAAATTAATTTTGTTAATTTTATTAAATAATATAAATCTATAAATTTTATATTTTCCAAAAAAATATTTATAAAACAACTATTTTGATTTTCGTAGAAAAAATGTACACGTGGCATTCTCGTAGCATCTACATCACCAAAAATAGATGACGTGGCAGCTGAGGTGGCGATTGGTGTATGATTTCGCTAAAAAATAAACATCAAGTATGTTATTTGAAATTTTAAAAAGTTCAGGTATATTTTTGCACAGTGATATAAGTCGGGTATGAATTGAACATATCACAATACATCGGGTATGAAATGATCTTTTTCCCGTTTTTATGATTATGCATTTGTGTTTTAGTTCTATATGAAACTGGAGAAGAAGATACACGCTCATAAAAAGTACCAATTCAATATTACATGAATTTCTTAATACTGATTAATGGTAAATCCTACTAAGAAATACAATATATGCAGGACTTGTTATTTCTAAAAACATGTCTTCTTATCTTATATCATCAAATTATTACCTAAACTTTTAAAAAATCAATTCAATATTGCATGCCTTCTAATGTAGAACGTATTATTTTATATCTTAATATCATATTTTCTTATTATTGAGTGTATCTGAAAACAAATACATATCAAGTTAAGATTATATATTGTATGTAATATTGGATTGTTTGTGTAAGTTGGTTCTTAGTTTACTTTCTAATTTTAGATCTGAATCAAATAAACTTACAATAAAAACCCATCAAACAATTAGATTATATGTTTTAACAGACGAAAGACATGCAATCAAAAATCACTAAATTAACTTTTCATTTTAATATATAGTACAATTTACACAATTTAATTGGGATGATATAATTACAAATTTAATTAGTAATATAATAACATAAACTTGAAATTCTCAACTTTAAATATATTTGAGTTCAACATATTTTAGAAACATTTGAATTTTTTATCTTGATGTTATAAAACGTTTACCTGCAAAAAAGGTTTATTTGAAGAATCCATTATATAAATTTTAACTTAGATGTAATTTTTTTAAAAAAATATTATCATTAGAAATAAATACTTTTCAAAACAAAAACTCTATCAAATTTTAAAACATACACTTTAAGTTTGTTATACTTCTCAAACTCTTTTCAGATCCAATTAATGATATTAATAACTATTCTTTACATTCTAGACTTCTTACAAAAAAACACATTCAGGACTATTTTTAACTTAATACATGATTTTCACGTAAATAATATCATCACTTTTTAAATAAAAAATCAACACCTTACAAAAATAGCCATGGAATTGAAATTATTTCTTATTTATTGGTTATAGTCAGATAAATTTAGCATGTTTAGACATATATATGTAAATAAATGAATACATAAAAATAATATATATATATATATATATATACATGTCAAGTTAAAAACTCATTTTTTACATCAAACATCTATTTCACATACAAAATTTCTATAAACATCCTAAACAAATATCATATATCCTATAATAATGGTACCTTAAATGTAGACTATGTAAATTCAGTTATGTGTAAATAGATTAACAAGTAAGATTTTGAGTAATATCTAATTCTTGTAAGATTCATTTCCCATTAATGTATAACTTAATTTATCATAGTGATACTTCACATATTTAATTTCTACATATTCCTTAAAAAGTATGATATAGTAGGAACTTGATTTTTATAGGAAGTACGATATTTTAGCAAGTTTTTATTAATTCTTTATTTTTGTGTGCTTAAATGTTTGATGTATAAAATTAAGTTCATGATCATACTACTATACATTATTTAAAGTTTTATTTTATAAGAAAATGTGTATAAATACCTTTAATTCTTTTTCATTAATGGTATATATTAACTTTCTATCTACCATCGCTGTAAATAGAAATATTATCAAGTTTTTGCATAACACTAATTTTTATAAAATAATTTTGGATTAAAATTTTCTAAAATTAAAATACCGAATACATTATAAAAATATGTGTTACAATATGATTATAAATCTATTGTGTAAAAACCAATACATTTTAATGAAAAACACTCTATGTATGTTGCCATGAAATTGTACTATATTTTTAATAATAAGTACAATCTATAACTTGTATAGATTATATTGTGTCTTGATATGACTTCTTATAATTGTAAATTCTTCAAATACATTAATATTTTTAATATAAATTTTATTATATCAAATGTATACTTGGTTTCTAAGATGATTCTTTTTTAATGTTCAACGTTGTAAAAATTTTGAATGAGATTTTTAATTTTTCAAATTTTTAACTTTTTTCTAAATTAAAATTTAACATGGATTTTTTATTACAAAAGTTTACTTTTATTAGTATATGTGTTTGATAACAGATTTAGAATAAATTTCAGAAAATGACATTTATTCTTTATATTATTTGTATTGTTTGACAATTGATGTAAGGTTTCATTTTAGTTTTCCTTACAAAACTGAATTAAATAAATAAAAATAGATAATCATCAATAAATTAAATTAAAACAATTAAAAGAAAGTTCTTTTATGAATAAAAATAAACAGAAATCACTAATGTCACTTTTCTTTTAATATATAGTAAGATTGTCTAGTTTAATTTATGAATACAATACTTTATATATAAATAAAAACATATTATCATTTTCTATAAATTATATTTAAATTTTTATGTTATATAATTTATGAATACATGGTTTATAATAAAAAGAACTAATGATACATTATATATGATTTTTATAATTTCTAAAAGTAGTTAATATACATCATTGTGTATAATATTATTGAATGTTTGGCAAATAAAATTGGTTTTAGTATTTTTATTTTTTTGACCTAATTAAAATAAGTAAAAATTAAAAATTACAAATCAAATTAAAATAATTTTTTGAAAGTTTTTCTATGAATGACATGTCAGTAAAAATTACTTAAGTAATTTTTTTGTTAAATTTATTAACTGTAAATGAGATGCAATCAGATTCGATCATGAAAGTTCATGGGCTAAAATATAAGTTCATTAATTAGGATAGTACCCGCACTTTGAAAGCGCATAGTTATTTTTGTTTATTTACTAATATGTTTAGGCGCATTTGTTCGCTTCCAGATTGTATTTTATTTTTTGGTTTTCAATTTGGTTTCGGTTAAAGTTTTTGGTTTTCGGTTCAAGAAATATAAGGACGTTTGGTTATTTATGAATTTAGTTTTGTTTTTGTTTTGTTTTAAATAAGAATGTTGAGAACCTGATAAGTCTTTGGTATCACTTTTTTTTTGTAACACTACTTAATTTTATTTTTGTATATTTATTCGGATATAAAGCAAGAGAGAATTTTCCATTCTTTTGAAATACAAGCATAAAGTACAATAACATAGAAATCTAAGTTAGATAGATCTTCCAAGGAAGGTAACAACGAAATTGAGACCAAGCTTGACTGCGTCAAAAGCCTTCACAGTAAAGTTGGGCAGCAAGAGAATAGTCACATATGTGACATTGAGAAACAACCTTCACCAACGAAAAACACCGAAGTGATTCCAATTATATCTTTTGGTTCCGTACAAACCGCTACGTATAATATCAAACCAGTGAATAAATTAAAACAATAACTCAATACTAAACCCGAGTAGACATCTCCTTTCGCAAGGAGGCATAATTTGCAAATCTCCTCAATAGAGGAAGATAATGCAGCTAGACTGAAACTCGGTAAATCCATAAAAAAATCTTCATAAAAGAGAGTTACAACAATACTCACATAGTATAGATATAGGGCTTTTTCAAAAGTGACTCAAAACTTGAACTCAATTGCAAAACCAATCCATGGTTTTTTTGAAATTTTCACTTTCTTTTTTCACCCTAGAAGTTCGGATAATTCACGAAAATGCCATTACTTTTTTCTTGAAAATGATTGTATTACTATATCATCCTCATCTTCATCAAGTATTTATAATATTGTCATTGGCTTCAATACACCAACCACCATGAACAACCAATTTGAAGCTTTTAATGCTAGTAAAATCAACATCTACATCTTTATATACTTATTTCTTACACACACAAACTATTTTCCTTTCACTTTCTCTCTTATTACTTCCCAAAATCTCAACTTTTTGATTTTAAAATTTATAAACTTATTAATGTTACTAAAATTCATGATTCTTGGTCAAGAACAAGTATGTAACTTTCACTAAGAAATAATATGTACTTGGAAAAGTTAAACATGAATCTCACCAAATTTAAGAAGAATTTTATTTTTTCAGATCTGGTTCGTGGAGAAGACTAAACTGAAAGTCTTCTCCACCGAGAAGACTTACAGGGAAGTCTTCTAGGAAGTCTTCTAGAAGAAGACTTCCCTGTAAGTATTCTAGCTTTATTTTTTGTGATTTTGGTCTTCTGTCGGAAGTCTTCTGTCGAGAAGACTTCCTGGAAGTCTTCCACAAAAAGTCAAATTTCTGACACAATTTGGTCAATTGCAAAACTAACCTATTTTCGAGAAGACTTACATGGAAGTCTTCTCATTTTTCTCGAGAAGACTTACATGGAAGTCTTCTCTAGAAGTCTTCTTTTCTAAATTTACAATTGCAAAAATGATATTTCCGGAAGACTTCCTAGAAGTCTTCTACCAGAAGAAGACTTCCGTGGAAGTCTTCTACCAGAAGAAGACTTCCATGGAAGTCTTCTCAGGAAGACTTACATGAAAGTCTTCTAGTACATTATATGCTAGAAGACTTTCCAAAAACTTATAGAAAATTTTTAAATTTTTAAAAAAAAAATCTTCCGAAAATTCTCAGAAAACTTCAAGTGACCGTTTATATTTTGTGAATTTGATTAAGTTTTCTTAAAATTCTTTTTCTTTTAATTTTAGTAAATTTAACTAAGTTTTTGTGTTGTTGTGTTATGTTATAAGTGTTAGATAATGTTGTAGACATTATGTTGTAGACATGAACATATTTACCAAAAAAATTCATTGACATCTCTTCAAATTTATAAAACAATCCATAAATAAAAGATTACACATACAAATCACAAAATAAATCATAAACAAAATTATTACACATGTACATTATGTTAGAAAACTTTCAGAAAGTCTTCTTATACATTATGTTAGAAAACTTTCAGAAAGTCTTCTTGTACATTATGTTAGAAAACTTTCAGAAAGTCTTCTGATAAAGTCTTCTAACATATAATGCACTGGAAGACTTTCTGAAAATCTTCCCACAGAGAACAAAGTCTTCTCAAAAGTCTTCTCAAAAGTCTTCTAAAATCTGACCCAGATCTGAAAAACCTGCATATCCAAAAAAATCAAATATACTCAAAACAAAGAAAAAGAGTAAAATATGAGATATATATACCTTTATAGAATATACAAAAATACATATACATCATATATATATATATATACCTTTAAAGGAGTAGAAGATGAGAACCAAAAAATCTGCAAAATATGATAAATTAGTGAGAAGACATGAGATAAAAATAAGAAATTTATATAAAGTTTGTTGTTTTTCAAGTTCAAAAATATTAGAAAGAGGTTAGAGAGTTTTAGTTTGGGAAAAAAGTAAGAACTTTAAGCAATAAGAAGTTACAAATGATGTAAATCAGACATGAAAACTTACTAAAACACTCAAATATGTTATGAAAGAGGAGACATGGGAGAAGATTTCGTCAGAAGACAATCATAAAGTCTTTCAGATCTGAAAACTTGCAAATCCAAAGAAAGAGATTAGAAAGAGGTTTGAGAGTTTTAGAGTGAGAAACATTACATTTTCTTGCAGCAATTTGAGAGGAAAAGAGAGAATGTGTAAACTTTCTTTATATAGAGGGAGACAAAAATTGTAATTAGGTTAAATATTTTCGATTCAGAAGACTTTCAGGTAAGTCTTCTGAGAAGACTTTCAGGTAAGTCTTCTGAGAAGACTTTCTGGGAAGACAGAAGACTTTCTGGGAAGACAGAAGACTTTCCTGAAAGTCTTCTATCCCTTGAATTTATTATTCGCCCAGAAGACTTACATGTAAGTCTTCTGGCGTAATATCTTTTAGTAGACTTAAGTCTTCTAATACCTTAAACTAAATAACAAACTAAATATCAATAAACACTTCACTAAACTTAAAATCAACTCCAAAACTATTTAATATACACAAAACTAAACAAATATATGTAAAAATGATTTTTCAAAAAAAAAGGTTAGGCTTCCAAAATCTAACCCTAAAGATACATACAATACTATGACATATGTTTTCAAATCCTAGACCAAAGAATATCAAAAGATGATACATTCACTCATCTATGTTGAGAACAATTCAATTTTACTAGATTTTAATTTATATCATTTACAAATGTTTATTATTACATGATTTAGATTTTTCCTCCATAAAAATATTTTTTATATAATTTATAAATTATTTTTAAAATTTACTAAGCGAGAAGACTTACAAAATCACAGAAGACTTAAAAAACGGAAGACTTAAATAGGTTATAAAGGTAAAAACGCATATAGTTTTTTTTTTTTGGTCATAAGGGGGTTGTTGTAATTTCACTACACTTTTAGGTTACTTTTGCATTTGATTGATGTTTGGGTACACTTTTGCATTTGAATTCAAGTTTTAGGTTGGTTTTGGCAATTTTCTCATAGATATATGTATGTATGTATTAGTATTAGTATTTTATAGCAAATGTTTTAAAAAAAAATTGGGTTGAGTTTCCCGTAAAATTAAAATTCCCACAATTAAATACTAGTATAATATATATATATATATATATATATATATATATATATATATATATATATATATATATATGTTTAGAACTCTAATGGGTAGAAGCCCCCAATGGAGATGCTTTTAGAGTGTTGTACTCCTGGTATCACTATGATTTAATTTTTTTCTTGTATATATGCAATATGAACATGTCTTTGCTTTCTAAAATAGTAAGCCTTAAACTTTACTATAACAGTTAATCTGAGTAAACTCAGATGTTGATCATTACTTCTTAATTAGTCATGTTGTTTACCACAACTATAGACAAACTTGCTAGAATCAGTGAGAGATTCGTAATGTACAAAAAAGCGTACGAACCTTGACATTTTTTTACCTTCCAAGCATAATAAAAGTAGCTTGTGGATTAGTCTGTGGAGAGATATTGAAGGTTGATCCATTCACGATTCTGAGAGAATCAATGCCATTGACTTTTAAATCAAAGTTCACTACTTCCCCCTCCCCCACAACGCAGCCACCATGGTAGTGCCATATTGTGCTCACTTTTCGTAAGCAGAATTATGCCATCACTAGAACATTTGATTGGTCCACTGGTAATGGAACCCCAACTAACCTGAACCTACGGCTCCCAAACCATTCTTGGAACATAGTGTCATGTGGATCATGTGGATCTTTAAAGTAGTTGAACCTAATAATTGGGTTTATCCTAATATTCGTTGAGCCAAATTTTGTAAAACTAGTAGACACTGGACCTAGGATCTTCTCCATTATAGTTGTCTGATGAATAAACAAAGGGGAAGTTGGAGCTATGATGAAAATAGAACATAACATCGACGCAAGGAGAATCACACTAGAAGTAGCCTCCAGAAAGGCACCTTAGTGCGGTTGTATTTTGGATCTTCTCGCATAACTATTGCATTAATGTCTGGAGATCATCTTCTACACTCATTGTGACATGCCATCTTCAATCTTCAGACTCCTCCATCAATCTACATTTATAAAAATGCAGACAATGTTTTGGTATTCTAAATTTGATTTTGTATAAGAAGTGTTTTTATATTAAATCACCACATTTTCAATACATCCCCCAAAAAAAAAAAATGTCCCGGTAAATTTCAAATATAACTCTAAGTTAATAAATTAGTTTGTTATTATGTAAAATAAACTTAAAATAAAAGAGTTTATATACTGTACCTCTAAAAGAGAACTTTTACAATGGTAACTAAATTAATAAGTGCTTTATGAAAAGAACAATTCTCTCAAATAGCATATTTTTAATCAGTAAAAGAGTTTTCAAAGACTAAAATGATCAAAAGTGATTTTACTAAAGATGCAAAAAATATTTTTATCCATTGCTTTATAAATAAATAAATATAATTTTTTTAAAAAAAAATCAAATTTTCAAATTAAAAAAGATACAGTTTCATATTATATGTTTTCAAATTCAAACTTTTTATAAAAAAGATCAAAATCTTTTTTGAGTATTTGCATTGCATACCCAATTATTTTCTTATTTGAAACTAAAAGAGTATCCTAAGGATTTTCTTTTGAAAAGTAGTTCAAAAAGTGACATATTGCTTGTACTCATTGGTGGACGTGGATATAAGAGGAGCTACATATACAAATCAAATAAAGTAAACTATATGACTAAACCAAATTAGCAAAACCAAAAGTAAACCAACACTGAACCATAGATGTATATACTTCAACTGGAAGACATGAATCACGCGTCCAACACACACACCTACCCGTAGGGTTGTAGAGAGGAAACGAAGAGACAAACGAAGAGATGTGAGTTTGGTTTGGTAGGGTTTGATGGTAGTTGTGTTTAGCTATGTGGTTGGTGAAACATTTGAGTGGACCCCTGCTTTGATGGGGCCTCCATATTTTTTTGAAGAAAATAACATATGCATTAATATAGTTACATACAAAAATTAGATATAAAACAACATTTTGTTATTATGATTTTAATAAATAAAATTCAATAGTAAAATTAAAATTAAAATAAGAAAATATATTTTATGTTATTGAAACTTACAACTTTGACTTTTCTTTACACAAAATAAATATTTGAAACTCATATTCAAAAACGCGTAGTCAAAAACCATAAAATCGCTGAAAAATTTATCTAACCACTAAGCGAATCAGAGAGATTCAATGAGAAAACTGAACTTTAAAAGATCATAAGTTCATTTTTAATGTTTAAATGTACGTAACCATTAAGCATGGCGAATCAGGTTGATTGTCTGAACGACAAGCCTCAACCGAGACACCATATGATCATTATTATACTCCCTCTATTTTTAAATGTAACTAGTTTCGTCTAAAAGCACAATAATTTTTTTTTTTTTTTTTAAATCATCTAATCAACTAATTCAATCAATTATAAAAAAAACTAACATTATTTCATTGGTTACCCAACATTCAATAAATAAAAAAATACATTGAAATATGTAAACTATTTATATTGTGAAACAGATATGTTTTACTAGAACTACCTACAATTAAAAACAGAGGAGTATATTATTACAAATATATTATATATAACAAAAATAAATCATCAGTTAATTCTATGTAATCTCTAAATTTTTTTCATTCCGCTAGACGTAGCCTGAGTATTCGAGTAACGTCTAACAAGTTTTCGAACATGGTTTGAAACTAAATTTTTTTTATTATTATTAAATAAAAAATAAATATATTTTTTAGTTTTGCATCTCGATCTTTCCCTTATATTTTTTAAATCTTTATTCCAAAACTCTCTAATTACTCCACTCAATCGAACCATGCATGCACATATATAACAGTATAAGCCCAGCGAAGTTGGTGGGTTCAGTGCAAACACTTGTCAAAGGAGCAGTCCCGATCTGTTTCCATCTTATCTTCGTTGTCTGATCGACTTTGGCTCTGCTTTTACCATCTCTTTTTAAATGTCTGTTTAAAGTACATACAACAATTTGACCCTAAACGGACAAAATAAACACCAACTACAAACTTTTGACTCCTTAATATTAATATGATGTACTTTGTTCTGTGTACAAGTTGTGAGAAAAATCCCATAGTCAGATAAATTTACAACTCTATATACATTTTTTGGTGCAAAAAACATTACTACTTCCACTACCAAGATGACACGTAGGATCTTATATGCATATGTACACTATACTCATGATTTTGCATATCTGCTAACTGAACAACTATGCTTATTAGCTATATAGAACTCTATACCTTTTTAGGTCTTTCATAAATCAATTTCATTTGCAAATACTTCTACATATCGAAAATCTGCATGCCTATGTAAATTTTTATGCAAAATAATAAAATCCGTATTTATATTAATATATAGATTTATAATTATTATGTTGACAAAAAAAGACTTATAAGCATATATATACACATTCAATCAAAAAAGACATAAGCATTTCCAAAAAAACTCAGAAACTAGAAATTTCTATTCATCCTGATCAATCACAGATCGATACTTGGTAGATGATGATATATATGATCACAAGAAGGATGCATGAATGAAATAATCGATAATGGTTAAGAAGAAAGTTGTAGAATTAGGGTTTCAAGGAGAGATCGAGGCCAAGGTCGAACAGACAACGAAACAAAGATGAGAAACACATAAGATTGCTCACTTTGACAAGCCGAGCATCGAACCCAACCACTCTTGATCATTACCGACGTCTCTTACAAGTTACAATAATGTAAAGAAAGTGTATTTCTGTGAAGGAGGAACCTTGGCTACTTATAGAAGAAGAAGATATACATATATACAATGGAGGAAGAGAATCGACGCAATCAACGATGAGTTAAAATAAGGGTAACGACAAAGCTAGATAAAACATCTGGATTAGAGAGCCTCGCACGTGTCGACCAATCACACGAACCTTTTGGTTTGTTGACTTACGGGTGGTTTATGTGCATGCCTTCCATTTAGAGCGTGGGGCATATATAATAGTTACTAGTTTTGGACTCGCGCAACCGCGCGGATGTTAACTTTCATTTTTGTTTACATAGATATTTTGTTTTTATTTCAATAATGAGATATATTTAAATATGTATATCGGTTTTTCAAACATTAGTATATGATTCAATTTTATTGGTTTTCATCAAATTAATCATTTAAAAATATAACATATAATTGTATTTTCTTTTATATATTTTTGTTTGTTGAAATAATATTTTATTATTGAACTTATGAACTTTTAAAATCTAGTTTGGTAAAATATAAAAATATTATCACTTCTAAAGATATTTATAACATTTCAAAAATATCTAAATTCAAACAAAATTAAACTTATATATCTTAGATTATAAATATAAAGTACTAATTAAACATTAATATTTGTTTTTGTTTTTTTGTTTCAAAAAATGAACTATCTAAGTATTTAACAAATAACATATATATTTTATATTTATTTATCGTTTTTATTATATATTTATCTTATTGTATTCACATTTAGTTATTGAACAAATTAATATATGCATGAAATAACATATTTAAAATTATTTTGTATTAAATTTATGCTCAATTCTGACCCGCCGATCTTCAAGCCAAATTTCCTTTTAGCAATATTTTTTATGTTTATTCATTTTAGATAATATATTATTATATATACAAAAGTCTAAGATATGTCAATTTCTATACATGTATTATATAGTTTGTGAATGTTAAGTCGTTCTGTCATCGTATTATATTTTAGCATAAATATTTTATATTTATGAAAATAAAATTTATAAATTTAATAAAACTTTATCATATTTAGTTCAATATAATACTTTTATTTTAGCATGAATTGTTATTATTATAAAATATATATATAAAAAATATTTTTCATTTTATAAACGATAACTGAATATATATTTATGCATAATAATAGTTGATTTCTAATTACAAAATTAGTTTAAATATATACATAAACTTTTTGAAAATTAAGATACTGTTAAAATATTTTTCAAAAAATTTGTTAGAATTTTTAATGTATATATATATATATATATATATATTGTTAAAATAGTTTTAATACGATTGATTGTGATTATATTAATAGATAAAATAGGATAGAATTTATATTTTTAATTTTTTAAAAATACATAAATGTATAATATTATTTCATAACTAATTTCGAAATTAGTGAAAATATTTACTTATAAATTTGAAACTAAGATCTTGTTATAGTCTTTTAAACATATTTGTTAGAATTTTTTAAAAAATATTTATATTTAAAATGAAAAGATATCAAAAGATATTGTGATCAAAAGATATCAAAAGATATTGTGAATGATATTATTAAACCATATTATTAGTAAGAAATGAAATATAATTGATTTCTAGTAAGGGTCCATTTTAAAAAAAAATCACACATGAATCAAAGTCATGACTTCTGTTTTAATATATAAGATATACCCACTGTGGGTAACCCACACACATCTAACGTCTAAAGAAATGCTATTATACATGATTTATAACGTTTTTTGTCCGTTATTACTATCCATATTTTATGTAGTTTGAAAATAATGCCCCTTAAATTTTAGCAAAAAATTTATATAACTAAAAAATGTACCAAATATTATGAATTTATAAGTTGTTATCTAAAAAATATATTTTATCGCTTGTAAAACATTTTAGATATTTTGTAAAAAATTAACTTAGATTTTTTATTTATGCAGAAATAAATTTAATCAGTTCTATCAAACAATAAGTGTTTAGATAACAACCAATCTTTTTTTAATTCCAGCATCTTTACTGCCTTTGTAATTGAATTTGACAATATTTTTATAATTCCATTTCTATGTTCTAATAGCATTTTTACCCAAAAAACTAATTTATAAAATATAGCTAAACATATGAGTTCTATAACAATTTTATAAAATATAGTAAAACATATGAGTTCTATAAAATATAGCTAAAAATATGATAAAATCACGTTAATAACATTTATTTCTTTTCAAATTTTCTTGATTTTATAACAAAATTATGTTAGTTTGATTTAAAAGTTTCTTAAAAATTAAGAACTTAAAGAAAAGAAGAAACAATTATATGAGAGATGCAACTATTCTTACATAGAAGACCAATCACAATGAAACGTAATGAGCAGGTAGTGATTGAGAAAAAAATATTTAAAAAACAACAAGAAGATAAATTGTTTTATGTTAATAAAGCAAAAAAAAAAGGTTTTGTTTAATAATATTTTTATCTTATAACATATCATCAAATACTAAATGCATACTAAAATAAATTAGGGTTTTCATATCGAGAACTTTCTCTCTCTTGTAGAGAGAGATTTATCTCTTCCCATCCCTCTTACCAGAATTCAATCCTTCAGAGGGAGGATGAGATTTGTTCTGCTTTTGTTGTAAGATAATTTCAATCGTTAGATTGAATTTTTGCTTCGCTTTGGCGACTTCTTTTCCTTTGAGGATTAAGTCTCGCTTATGCGATTTTTTGTTGTGTGTTTTTTTCAAAACCGGGTTGGATTGTTCTTCATGTTTCTTTAAGTCTTATCTTTTCCTACCCTGTTTTTGAAACCAAATAAATATAACCTCTCCTATTTCACAACAAAATCAGATCCCGTTTGTTTTGTGTTTGGGTTTCTCTTCCTCTGTGGATTTCACTTATTCCTTTCTAATTAGAGTCAATCTCTACTCTCCTTG
>MU108190.1:6543-21440 GCA_012274485.2 Sinapis alba
GACCTGACCCAACGGCTGGAAGCCTTATCCCACACATGTGACTTGCACTATTTTAATACTTCTTCTTGTTCAAAATATCCCAAACGGTCTCCCTTGCTTCTGGAACTCCTTGGTCGACATTCCCATCAGTTCCTTTACCTCCAAGACACGTTAGGGCACTGATGGGAGTTAGGGCAATCCGTACAAGTTGTACGGACCAACTTGTGACCCAAGCTTCTTGTCTTCGTCTCTGATTTCCTTATACCTCAACACTTCATGTCTTCTCTTTATTCTTCTTCTTCATGATCAATACTCCTCCACAAGCTTGACATAATGCAATGGTCAAGCTTGGAAACCATGAAGACTTCCCTCATCAAAAACTTAGTATGCAAAACCCAGTGGGACAAAAACATACTAAGGGAAAAGAGTAGAAGCTCCATGGCAAATGGGTTTACTCCTGGGTGATATCAGTAAGTCCAAGCCTTGAATAGATGGACTCACACACCTTAGTACTTGCAGCCTTAGTAAAGATATCTACAAGTTGATCCTCACTCCTAGTAAAGCATGGTAGAATCACTCCTTGTATCACCATTTGTCTTACTTTGTGGCAATCTACCTCAATGTTTTTGGTCCTCTCATGGAACACTGAGTTTGAGGCTATGTGAATGGCTGCTTGGTTGTCGCAATGCATGGTGATTGGTGTAGTGATCTCTATGCCCAAGTCCTTGAGAAGCCCTTTGATCCACACAAGTTCATTTGTAAGCTTCCTCATGGCTCTATATTCAGCTTCAGCACTTGAACATGACACCACCTTTTGTTTCTTGCTTTTCCATGTTACAAGGTTGCCTCCTATGAATGTGCAATAGCTTGTGGTTGACTTCCTATCATTCCTATCTCCTGCCCAATCAGCATCACAGTATCCTACCACTTCAGTGTTGCCATTGCTTCCCATCCATATTCCTTGACCAGGGGCTCCACTGAGGTATTTAAGGATCCTTTGTACCATTTTCCAGTGATGAACCTTTGGCACTTGCATGTGCTGGCTCACCTGATTCACATCAAAGCAAATATCAGGTCTAGTAATAGTCAAATTGATAAGCTTACCCACTAGTCTTCTATATTGCTGTGGATCATCAAATGGTGTTGCTTCATACTCCCCCTCTCGTAAGATCTTGTACCCATCTTCAAGTGGAGTCTTGGCTGGTTTTTCTCCAAGCATACCTGCTCCATTCAAAAGATCAAGTGTGTACTTTCTTTGGGATAAGAAGAGCCCCTCTTTAGATCGGCATACTTCTATTCCAAGAAAGTACTTTAGCTCACCTAAATCCTTAATATCAAAGACAGATTTTAAGAAATTTTTAGTGGTTTGTATACCTTCTTTGTCACTCCCTGTGATGATGATATCATCAACATACACAAGGATGACTACTATACCTTGTTGGCTGGTGAGAGTGAATAGGGTATGGTCTGCTTCAGATCGGCTGAATCCTTTCCCATTCAAGGTGGTGCTGAGTTTATGGTACCAAGCTCTTGGGGATTGCTTCAGTCCATAGATGGCTTTCTTGAGTCTTAATACATTGCCTGGTCTGACCATGTCTTCAAGGCCAGGAGGAGGGCGCATGTAAACTTCATCTTCTAGTTCTCCTTGAAGGAATGCATTCTTCACATCCATTTGCCATAAATCCCACTCCAAGTTAGTAGCAAGTGAGAATATGATTATGATGGTGTGAAGCTTTGCTACTGGTGCAAAGGTATCTAGGTAATCTTCTCCATAAGTCTGAGTAAACCCCCTTGCCACCAGCCTTGTCTTTTTCCTTTCTGGCTTTCCATTGGCTAGATACTTGATGGTGTAGATTAGGCGACTTGTTACAGCCTTCTTGCCTTTGGGAAGCTCTGATTCAAACCAGGTATCATTCTTTATCATGGCCCCTATCTCATCTCCCACTGATTCTTTCCACTCAGCATCTGCCATTGCTTCTTCATAAGTCTTTGGGATGTATTCTTGATCTACATTACTCATAAAGACTCGGTGCTCTTCTGGATATTGAGCTAGTGAGCACACTGCTTGTGCCGGATGAGCTACTACATTGGCATTGAAGTAGACTCTTGTATTCTTCCAATTTTCTGGTCCATGTCTGATCCTAGTGCTTCTCCTTAGTTGTTGTACTTGCTCTGGTTCAGCCTCTTCAGTCTGAGTGGTCTGATCTTCAGGAAGTTCTTGTTGTTGTGGTTCAGTCTCATTGTGTTCCTCTTGCTCATCTTGATCATGCAATTCAGACCTTTCTTGATGACTTGCCTCAGCTGGTTCTGTTTGGTTCCCCCCTTCATGATCAAGGTGAGGATTCTCTATAACCGGCTCATTCCCTTGAGGAGATGTAGATTGTGATCTTCCTCCTTCTTTTTGTTGGCTAATGCCAAGACTCTCCAAGATGATCCGCAGGTTGGTAGCTCTGTCTGAGGGTGCATTTGAGAGATCCTTTAGGTTATCCCAGCTCTTCTCATCATAGTATCCCTTTGCCTCCATGAACTTAACATCCCTTGAGACCATTACTCTCCTAGTTTCGGGTACATAGCACTTGTATCCCTTCTGGTTGGCTGAGTACCCAATAAACATTGCTTTGACACTCTTGGCTTCTAGCTTATTTCTTTGTTCTCTTGGAACTAAGACAAAGCAAGTGCAACCAAACACACGCAAATGATCAATGGAAGGTTTATTTGTGTTGAGTACCTCATAGGGAGAGACATCATGGAGGACTCTTGTGGGTGTCCTATTGATTAGGTAGCAAGCGGCCACAACAGCATCACTCCAAAATCTCTTTGGGACATTTGTATGGAACATCATACTCCTAGCAACCTCCATGAGATGTCGATTCTTTCTTTCAGATACTCCATTTTGTTGTGGTGTGTAAGGACAACTTGTTTGATGGATGATTCCATGTTTGGCTAAGTGATTCTTGAATGCATGACTTGTATACTCTCCCCCATTGTCTGACCTAAATATTTTAATCTTGGCATTGAAATGATTAGTGACATAGCTTTGAAAATTCATAAAAGCTTCTAAAACTCTATCTTTAGATGGAATTAAGGTTAGCCAAGTGTATTTAGATTTCTCATCTATGAAGGTGACAAAATATTTGTGGTTTTCCCTAGAGACACATGGGGCAGTCCATACATCTGAATGCACCAAGTCAAAACAATGCTCATAAATAGTAGTAGATTTAGCAAAGACAGTCTTGCAATGTTTACCAAGAATACAAGCTTCACAGCTATCAGTCTTAAAGGAAATATTAGGCAGCATTAATCCTAAGGCACGTGAATGAGGATGGCCTAACCTAGCATGCCATAGTACATCAGTAACTAAAACAGGAGTAGAACTAAAAGCATAAGGGAAATCAGAACTAAGTTTGGTGTCTTCAAGCAAATACAATCCGCCCTTGCTAACACCATTTCCCAGCATCTTACTTGTCTCAATATCCTGAAAATGAACATCATTAGGACTAAAAATAACATTGCAATTGAGATCAGTAGTAGCCTTTTTAACAGATAACAAGTTAGATGTGAATGATGGCATGTAAAAGGCTTTAGATTCTTTTCCAAACAAGTTCAGATTTCCTACACCCTTAATAGGTATCCTATCTCCATTAGCAATGACCACACTTCCTAAAGCAGGTTCAACATTACTAATTAGGCTAGAATCCTTAATCATATGATGAGATGCTCCTGAATCAATTATTAATTGTTTAGAATTTAGTGATGTGTTTAAAACATTACTACTGATGTTACCAGAGTTTGCATTGAGGGCCTTGATGAGAGCCTCAATGTCTGACTTGCGAATGAAGCCATCATCCGGAGAGGGTTGAGAAGAGGTTCCCGCAGCATAGATGGAGTTGGAAACCATGGCTCTTCCTTCTCCAGTTGGGCGCATGGGCTGTGTTCCCTGTTGGGCATTCTGCTGCACAGCTTCATGGGCTCTTCCTTGATTGAACCTTGATGGTGGCCTGAGGTGTGGGTGAAGTATCCAGCACTGGTTCTTCATATGCCCCACCTTCTTGCAGTGCTCACAAGTGACCTTTCTGTTTTCTGATTTGACAAAGGCCTTATTTGCTGAAGCTCCTTCAGCTTGGTGTGCCATGTTGAGATCCCCCTTTCCACCAAAGAGACCTACTGAGCCTTGCTCCTTTTGTATCTGAGAGCACACATCATCAAGTGTGGGTAGTTTCTCAGCTCTTAGAATGTGCTTGATAAGATCATTGTAGCTGGAGTTAAGAGTCATGAGCAAAGCAAACACTTTGTCTTGCTCACGCCTTTCCTCCAAAGCTATTGGGTCTGTGGTGCACGGTCTTAACATCTCCAGCTCGGACCAGAGGGCACTGAACTTCCCAAAGTGGCGGTTGAAGTCCATATCCTCTTGATTCAGGCTGCTGATGGACTTCTTCACTTCAAATACTCGGCTGAGGTTTGAAATGTTTCCATAAACTTTTTGTAAAGTATCCCATAGCTGCTTGGCAGTGGTACAGTATGAGTATGCTTCCATTATTGGAGGATCTAGAGAGCTCTGGAGAATAGACAGCACCATGAGGTCTTCTTGACCCCATTTCTCTTCATCTACCACCACCAGTTGTTGTCCTTCTTCTCCTTGGCTGGTTTGTTTTGGCGCCTGACTTGAAGTCATGTGAGACCATAAACCTCTTCCACCAAGGGCATTCTTAGCCAATCCTGACCAGAGAAGGTAGTTTATACCTTTGAGAGTAACCGGAATCACCACAGTCTTGTTATGCTCCATTTCGAAATGCTATTAACCGTTGGGTAAAAGGGTGAAACAAAGAATTTTGAGAAACAAAACCAAGAGAATGAAAGAGAATGAGGAGTATTAGAGATTTGCGGAAGGAAAATAGGCTTAGGAGCTTAGAAGCTCTGATACCATGTAAGTTTTATCAAGAACAACTGAAGAACAATGAAGGAGAGAGTAAGTTTGATCCGGGACAAAGAGGAGAGGGGGGGAGAGAGTTGTTTGTGTTGACAATAAAAGAGAGAATAGGGAAGGATGTTGTTTCCTTAATCTGAACATAAGTGGTTACATGAGTATATATGGACAATCAGAATGAAAGAGAAAACAATAAACAAAGGGAGTGGTCTGGTCGATGAAAGCGACCTGACCCAACGGCTGGGAGCCTTATCCCACACATGTGACTTGCACTATTTTAATACTTCTTCTTGTTCAAAATATCCCAAACGGTCTCCCTTGCTTCTGGAACTCCTTGGTCGACATTCCCATCAGTTCCTTTACCTCTAAGACACGTTAGGGCACTGATGGGAGTTGGGGCAATCCGTACAAGTTGTACGGACCAACTTGTGACCCAAGCTTCTTGTCTTCGTCTCTGATTTCCTTATACCTCAACACTTCATGTCTTCTCTTTATTCTTCTTCTTCATGATCAATAGATCTCACCTTAGGGAAGGAATTCCTTAGTGAATCCATCTTAGACAATACAGGGTAATCATGTGTCTTTGAGTAGCAAATCATCTCTGTCGCCACTCCATAGCTTCAGGGAAGAGTTCATAGTCCAACAGAGTGTTAGTAACCTCCAAGGAGAAGCCCATTCCATTCCCCTTCAAGTGATCCAGGAGCAGAAGCCATACCCAGGCTGCACCACCCGGGTAACTTGGACAGCTCTTGCCCTTGTACGGCCTTGTACGGCCTTGTACGGACTGTACGGCCTCAGCCTCTTCAACTCCAATCTTCTCCTCTTTCCCTTGATTCTCTATTCCCTCATGTTGTTCCTTTGAATTCCCAACATACCTCATCATAACTCAACATTCTGATGGAGCCAGAAGGATGCAGGCAAGGTGAATCTCGACCAGAGGGAGGGAGAGTGACAGGAGAGAGAGATGGGCACAGTTTGGTTTAGTGAAAGTGACAGCAGGCTCATCCTCTTATGCACATGTGACTTTTACTCTATTTAATTCCCAACTTGCCTGAACTCTCTCCAACAGCCTGATACCCTTTTAAAACTTCAAATCTGCTTCAAAATACTAAGCTGGACGAGTTCCCCACCTAGCTTGCCTTCCAAGACCCTTTAGGTTAAGTTCTGGTTACTTGCAAGCCAAGACTGTACGGACAGATTCAAATTTGCTTGTTCCGGATTTGCTTCCTCTTGATGCTTGGTCTCTTCATCAACTCCAGCATTATTTATCTTCATTCCAACACTATCCACTGAATAATGGTTCAAAATCAAGATTCTTACATAGTAATTCATCCTGGTTTGATTAGAAGCTTGCAGAACTTGCCATATGTCCAAAGAAGCTAAACATGGATATCCTGATTAGAAAGTGGAATAACTTCTTAAACATAAATCCTTTGTGATTTATTCAACTTCATGGATACTCTCCACTGAATAATGGTTCCAAATAAATCTTCTTACATAGTGATTCATCCTGGTTTTATTAGGAGCTTGAAGAACTTGCCATATGTCCAAACAGGCTAAACATGGATATCCTGATTAGAAAGTGGAATAACTTCTTAAACATAACTCCTTTGGGATTTATTCAACTTCATGGATACTCTCCACTGAATAATGGTTCCAAATAAAGCGTCTTACATAGTGATTCATCCTAGTTTGATTAGAAGCTTGAAGAACTTGCCATATGTCCAAACAGGCTAAACTTGGATATCCTGATTAGAAAGTGGAATAACGTCTTAAACATAACTCCTTTGGGATTGATTCAACTTCATGGATACTCTCCACTGAATAATGGTTCCATATCAAGCTTATTACGTAGTGATTCATCTTGGTTTGTTTAGAAGCATGAAGAACTTGCCATATGTCCAAACAGGCTAAACATGGATATCCTGATTAGAAAGTGGAATAACTTCTTCAACATAACTCCTATGGGATTTATTCAACTTCATGAAAGACTCTCCATTGATTAATGGTTACAAAACAAGCTTTTTACATAGTGATTCATCCTGGTTTGATTAGAAGCTTGCAGACTTTGCCATATGTCCAAACAGGCTAAACATGGATATCCGGATTAGAAAGTGAAATAACTTCTTAAACATAACTCCTTTGGGATTTATTCAACTTCATGGATACTCTCCACTGAATAATGGTTCTAAATAAAGCTTCTTACATAGTAATTCATCCTGGTTTAATTAGAAGCTTGCAGAACAAGCCATATGTCAAAACATGCTAAACATGGATATCTTGATTAGAAAGTGGAATAACTTCTTCAACATAACTCCTTTGGGATTTATTCAACTTCATGGATACTCTCCACTTAATAATGATTCCAAATCAAGCTTCTTACAAAGTGATTCATCCTGGTTTTATTAGAAGCTTCAAGAACTTGACATATGTCCAAACAAGCTAAACATGGATATCCTGATTAGAAAGTGGAAATAACTTCTTAAACAAAACTCCTTTGGGATTGATTCAACTTCATGGATACACTCCACTGAATAATGGTTCCAAATCAAGCTTCTAACATAGTAATTCATCCTGGTTTTATTAGAAGCTTGCAGAACTTGCCATATGTCAAAACAGGCTAAACATGGATATCCTGATTAGAAAGTGGAATAACTTCTTAAACATAACTCCTTTGGGATTTAATCAACTTCAATGGTACTCTCCACTGAATAATTGTTCCAAATCAAGCTTCTTATATAGTGATTCATCCTGGTTTGATTAGAAGTTTCAAGAACTTGCCATATGTCCAAACAAGCTAAACATGGATATCCTTATTAGAAAGTGGAATAACGTCTTAAACATAACTCCTTTGGGATTGATTCAAATTCATGGATACTTTCCACTGAATAATGGTTCCATATCAATCTTCTTACATAGTGATTCATCTTGGTTTGTTTAGAAGCATGAAGAACTTGCCATATGTCCAAACAGGCTAAACATGGATATCCTGATTAGAAAGTGGAATAACTTCTTAAACATAACTCCTTTGGGATTTTTGTAACTTCATGGATACTCTCCACTTAATAATGGTTCCAAATTAAACTTCTTACATTGTGATTCATCCGGGTTTGGTTAGAAGCTTGAAGAACTTGCCATATGTCCAAACAGGCTAAACATGGATATCCTGATTAGAAAGTGGAATAAGTTATTCAACATAACTCCTATGGGATTTATTCAAATTTATGAAAGACTCTCCATTGATTAATAGTTCCAAATATTTTTTTTTACATAGTGATTCATCGTGGTTTGATTAGAAGCGTCAAGAACTTGCCATATGTCCAAACAGGCTAAACATGGATATCCTGATTAGAAAGTGAAATAACTTCTTAAACATAACTCCTTTGGGATTGATTCAACTTCATGGATACTCTCCACTGAATAATGGTTCCAGATTAACCTTCTTACATAGTGATTCTGTAACATCCCAAAACCTCAAGGCTAATGTGAAGGTACTAAGGTCAGACAATGGAGGAGAGTATACAAGTCATGCTTTCAAGAATCATCTGGCTAAACATGGCATAGTTCATCAAACAAGCTGCCCTTATACTCCACAGCAAAATGGAGTGGCTGAAAGGAAAAATAGGCATCTAATGGAGGTGGCTAGATCAATGATGTTCCATGCAAATGTCCCTAAGAGATTCTGGAGTGATGCTGTGGTAACAGCCTGCTATCTAATCAACCGGATTCCTACCAAGGTGCTGAAGGACATCTCTCCATATGAAGTATTGAACCAAACCAGACCATCTATTCAACACCTTAGAGTATTTGGATGCACCTGCTTTGTGCTGATACCAGGAGAGCAAAGAAACAAGCTAGAGGCAAAGAGCATGAAGTGCATGTTCATTGGATACTCTCCCACACAGAAAGGATACAAGTGCTACAATACTGAAACAAGGAGAGTACTTGTATCCAGAGATGTGAAGTTTATGGAAAGCAAGGGGTTTTATGCTGAGAAGAATTGGGATGAGCTCAAAGATCTGTCTCAAGCATCAGACAAGGCCAATAATCTGCGAATTATTATGGAGAATCTTGGCATCAGTATGTCCAAAGTTCCTGAGAAAGTCAAGGAGGTTCCCACTAATGCCATAGAAGAGGATGAGGAAGATATTGGAGTCACTCATCCTGATCATGAGGGGGGCAATGAAAATGGAAAACCTGAAGAGAACTCAGTTGTTCATGATCAAGATGAGATGCCATCAGAATCAGAGGCTGAAACTCAAGTGGGCGACCCAAGTGAAGGAAATGAGGCAGAACCTGATCAGATACAGCCATTAAGAAGGAGTACAAGGATCAGGAAGCCAGCTTCAAACTGGATCAATACAAGAGTTTACTTCAATGCAGAAGCTGTGGCTCATCCAATAAGTGCAGTATGCTCCCTTGCTCAATATCCAGAAGAGCATCAAGTCTTCATTGGGGAATTGGATCAGGAGTACATCCCAAAAACATATGAAGAGGCTATGCAACATGAGGAGTGGAGAGCATCTGTTGGAGATGAGGTCAATGCCATGATTAAGAATGATACATGGTTTGAAACTGAGCTTCCCAAGGGCAAGAAAGCTGTTACAAGTCGTCTGATATACACCATCAAGTATCTAGCCAATGGAAAACCAGAAAGGAAAAAAACAAGGCTAGTTGCAAGAGGATACACTCAAGTCTATGGTGAAGATTATCTGGATACATTTGCACCAGTGGCCAGGATTCTTCTATCACTTGCTGTCAACCTAGAATGGGATCTATGGCAGATGGATGTGAAGAATGCCTTTCTTCAAGGAGAGCTGGAGGATGAAGTGTATATGAGACCACCTCCTGGTTTAGAAAGCATGGTGAAACCAGGGAATGTAGTAAGGTTGAAAAAGGCAATTTATGGTTTAAAGCAATCACCAAGGGCCTGGTATCACAAGCTCATCACCACGCTTAATGGAAGAGGTTTTGTAAAATCTGAGGCAGATCATACTCTCTTCACTCTAACTAGCAAACAAGGGATTTTGGTCATCCTAGTGTATGTTGATGACATTATCATCACTGGCAGTAACAAGGAAGGTATTCTCTCAACCAAAGCCTTTCTTAAATCATCTTTTGATATCAAAGACTTGGGAGAGTTGAAGTACTTCCTAGGGATTGAAATATGCCGCTCTAAAGAGGGGCTTTTCTTATCCCAAAGGAAGTACACACTTGATCTTTTAAATGAGGCAGGAAACCTTGGAGGAAGACAAGCCAAGACACCATTGGTGTTGACATGAAGAAATAAATATCAGCAAGTGTAAGGAGTGTGGAGTGTAATAAGAAGCAAGAGGGAATCAAGTATGGTTGGATTGTGCAAGGGATCCTCTTAACTTGGAGTACAAGTCTGTCCGTACAGTCTAACCTATCTTGGAGTGCAAGACAAGGGAAGAGGAGTATTTGAATCAGAATGTAACTAAGAAGGGAAGGCTGTGGTCGACAAGAGGAGAGGAAGCTGTTAGGAGCATGTTCACAGATTTCTTGTGTGCAAGTGGTCCTCCCAACTGTTAGGACCTGTCACTTTCAGCTGCTGGGCCTGCTCTGGTTCTGTCCAAGACAGTCTGTTCTGGTGCATCTGAACATGGCAGAATTGTTTATGCATTTCCCTTGTTTATTATTCTTCTTGTATTCTAGGATAGATTAGTTTATTATATGTTTGTCTATTTAAAGACGTATGCATTCTGAATCAATTAAGGAAATCATTTCTCTCCTTCTCTCTCTTTATTTTCGAAATCCCACTCTCTCTCTCTTTATTTTCGAAATCCCACTCTCTCTCTCTTATGTTCTTCTTGTTCTTCAGTTTCCAGCAAGTAAACTCTCTCTAAATCTCATATTCTCACAATTGGAAGAGGGCTACAAGGTACTGCGAGAGGGGGAGTTTGAGGCTACTCCATTTGAAGATGTCAAGAAGTATAGGAGGATGGTTGGGAAGCTCATATACCTGACCATCACTCGCCCAGATGTGTGTTTTGCAGTGAATCAAGTAAGTCAGCACATGCAAGCTCCTAAGGTTCATCACTGGAACATGGTGGAGAGGATCTTGAGATACTTGAGAGAGGCTCCTGGTCAAGGTGTTTGGATGGCATGTAACAAGAGCACTGAAGTTGTAGGATATTGTGATGCTGATTGGGCTGGAGACAGAGTTGATAGGAGATCAACAACAGGTTATTGCACCTTCATTGGGGGAAATCTAGTCACATGGAAGAGCAAGAAGCAGAAGGTTGTCTCTTGCTCAAGTGCTGAGGCAGAGTACCGAGCTATGAGGAAGCTTACTAGTGAACTCATATGGATCAAGGGACTGCTAAAGGATTTGGGTATTGAGATCAACACGCCAATGACCATGCATTGTGACAACCAGGCAGCAATACACATTGCATCCAACTCAGTCTTTCATGAGAGGACAAAGCATATAGAAGTGGACTGCCACAAGGTGAGACAAGCAGTGGAGCAGCAAGTGATACTTCCATGCTACACTAGAAGTGAAGATCAACTAGCTGACATATTCACCAAGGCAGCCAGCAGCAAGGTTTGTGAGTTCAATCTTCCTAAGCTTGGACTCATAGACCTCTCTAGTCACTGATCCTCTTGCCATGAAGTGTTCTACTCTTTTTCCTTTGCTTGGTTTTTATCCCAAGTGGTTTTTCCAAGTAAAGGTTTTAATGATGGAATGCTTCATGGTTTCCAAGCTTGACCAGTCCATATGGTCAAGCTTGAGGAGGAGTGTTGACATGAAGGATTAATACACTGAAGCAGATGGAGGAGTTAAGGCAATCCGGAAAAGGTATTATAAGGTCATCCGTACAACCTAATCCTGTGTTGCTTATCTTTGCTTGGAAGGCAAGCAACTGGATGGGAAGTATTTAATTACTTTGTCCAAGTAACCAGAAGCAATAGGGATTTCGAAATGGATGGAGCTGTTGGGAGCAAGTTGACAAGAGGAGATCACATGTAAAGGTTAAGGAGGAGAGAGAGCACAGACCTGTCACTATCAATCTGCTGGTCCTGCATCCTGCTGTCTCTGATCCTGCTGTCTCTGATCCTGCTGGTTCTGATCCTGCTGGCCTGCCCCTTTTGTCTTACTTCACCAGCATTATTTATTATATTAGTTTGTCAAGTTGTTCAGATTGTTTCCCTTTAAAAGGATGTGTAACTTGTAACAAATGAATCAAGGAAATCAGTTCCTCATTCTCTCTCTCTAAATTTCGAATTCTACCATCTCTCTCTCTCTTGTTCTTTCTGTTCATCATTCTTCACACTCAAACAAGTTCCCAAATCTCTATATTCTTTCAAATTCATCCTTGTTTGATTAGAAGCTTGCAGAACTTGCCATATGTCCAAAGAGGCTAAACATGGATATCCTGATTAGAAAGTGGGATAACTTCTTAAACATAAATCCTTTGGGATTTATTCAACTTCATGGATACTCTCCACTGAATAATGGTTCCAAATAAATCTTCTTACATAGTGATTCATCCTGGTTTTATTAGGAGCTTGAAGAACTTGCCATATGTCCAAACATGCTAAACATGGATATACTGATTAGAAAGTGGAATAACTTCTTAAACATAACTCCTTTGGGATTTATTCAACTTCATGGATACTCTCCACTGAATAATGGTTCCAAATAAAGCTTCTTACATAGTGATTCATCCTAGTTTTATTAGAAGCTTGAAGAACTTGCCATATGTCCAAACAGGCTAAACATGGATATCCTGATTAAAAAGTGAAATAACTTCTTAAACATAACTCCTTTGGGATTGATTCAACTTCATGGATACTCTCCGCGGAATAATGATTCCAGATCAAGCTTATTACGTAGTGATTCATCTTGGTTTGTTTAGAAGCATGAAGAACTTGCCATATGTCCAAACAGGCTAAACATGGATATCCTGATTAGAAAGTGGAATAACTTCTTCAACATAACTCCTATGGGATTTATTAAACTTCATGAAAGACTCTCCATTGATTAATGGTTCCAAAACAAGCTTCTTACATAGTGATTCATCCTTGTTTGATTAGAAGCTTGCAGACTTTGCCATATGTCCAAACAGGCTAAACATGGATATCCGGATTAGAAAGTTGAATAACTTCTTAAACGTAACTCCTTTGGGATTTATTCAACTTCATGGATACTCTCTACTGAATAATGGTTCTAAATAAAGATTCTTACATAGTAATTCATCTTAGTTTAATTAGAAGCTTGCAGAACTTGCCATATGTCAAAACAGGCTAAACATGGATATCCTGATTAGAAAGTGGAATAACTTCTTCAACATAACTCCTTTGGGATTTAATCAACTTCATGGATACTCTCCACTGAATAATTGTTCCAAATCAAGCTTCTTACATAGTGATTCATTCTGGTTTGATTAGAAGTTTCAAGAACTTGCCATATGTCCAAACAGGCTAAACATGGATATCCTGATTAGAAAGTGGAATAACGTCTTAAACATAACTCCTTTGGGATTGATTCAACTTCATGGATACTCTCCACTGAATAATGGTTCCATATCAAGCTTCTTACATAGTGATTCATCTTGGTTTGTTTAGAAGCATGAAGAACTTGCCATATGTCCAAACAGGCTAAACATGGATATCCTGATTAGAAAGTGGAATAACTTCTTAAACATAACTCCTTTGAGGATTTATTCAACTTCATGGATACTATCCACTGAATAATGGTTCCAAATCAAGCTTCTTACATTGTGATTCATCCGGATTTGATTAGAAGCTTGAAGAACTTTCCATATGTCCAAACAGGCAAAACATGGATATCCTGATTAGAAAGTGGAATTAGTTATTCAACATAACTCCTATGGGACTTATTCAAATTCATGAAAGACTCTCCATTGATTAATAGTTCCAAATAAATTTTTTTACATAGTGATTCATCGTAGTTTGATTAGAAGCTTCAAGATTTTGCCATATGTCCAAACAGGCTAAACATGGATATCCTGATTAAAAAGTGGAATAACTTCTTAAACATAACTCCTTTGGGATTTATTCAACTTCATGGATACTATCCACTGAATAATGGTTCCAAATCAAGGTTCTTACATAGTGATTCAACCGGGTTTGATTAGAAGCTTGAAGAACTTGCCATATGTCCAAACAGGCTAAACATGGAAATCCTGATTAGAAAGTAGAATAAGTTATTCAACATAACTCCTATGGGATTTATTCAACTTCATGGATACTATCCACTGAATAATGGTTCCAAATCAAGCTTTTTACATAGTGATTCATCCTGGTTTGATTAGAAGCTTGAAGAACTTGCCATATGTCCAAACAGGCTAAAAATGGATATCCTGATTAGAAAGTGGAATAACTTCTTAAACATAACTCCTTTGGGCTTTATTCAAATTCATGGATACTCTCCACTAAATAATGGTTCCAAATAAATCTTCTTACATAGTGATTCATCCTGGTTGGATTAGGAGCTTGAAGAACTTGCCATATGTCCAAACAGGCTAGACATGGATATCCTGATTAGAAAGTGGAATAACTTCTTAAACATAACTCCTTTGGGATTGATTCAACTTCATGGATACTCTCCACTTAATAATGGTTCCAAATCAAGCTTCTTACATAGTAATTCATCCTGGTTTGATTAGGAGCTTGAAGAACTTGCCATATGTCCAAACAGGCTAAACATGGATATCCTGATTAGATAGTGAAATAACTTCCTAAACATAACTCCTCTGGGATTGATTCAACTTCATGCATACTCTCAGCTGAATAATGATTCCAGATCAAGCTTATTACGTAGTGATTCATCTTGGTTTGTTTAGAAGCATGAAGAACTTGCCATATGTCCAAACATGCTAAACATGGATATCCTGATTAGAAAGTAGAATAAGTTATTCAACATAACTCCTATGGGATTTATTCAACTTAATGGATACGATACACTGAATATTGTTTCCAAATCAAGCTTTTTACATAGTGATTC